>CANUEP010108403.1:0-10367 GCA_947857235.1 Jatropha podagrica
AATTTACTTTTAGTATTAAAACTTCAAACATTAAGTTTTTGAAAGAAAAACCCATAAGAACTTAATTTTGTAGTAAGTATGCTGCATTTTTAGGCTAAAAAGCCGCCAGCCTTAAGCTGAAGGCGCCAACCATAAGTTTATGGCTCCACGCCTTGCGATAAAGCCACACGCCTTCAAGCAATGGCTGGCGCCATAACACTTATGGCGTTCAGAAGTGTATTAGATTTCTGTTCTTCTTTCTTTCGATTTTCTGGTGATCATGAGCTCCAATTACCTTGGTATGGGACGAAAGTTTCTAGTAGTGTGAGTTCTCAGTTCTAGAAGACAATTAATTTAAAAAAACTTAAATTGTACCTAGATTTCAAGATCGAAGTGAGTTGAGCTACATTGTAGAACTCATTTCTTGATTCGAATGAGTACATTAATAATTATAACATTGTTATTTGCGACGATTTGTAAATTTTATTCATCTTTCTATGGTGAATATTGTGATCATAAGCTTATAACTTTGTTATAATTATCAAACCTACTGACATTCTGACTCTACTAATATTTATTATATGCATTTTCTAATTTTTGCTTTATGTAATATATTAATATGTCTATATAATACTTATATTATGCATTTTAAATTTTTGCCATTTTATTGTTTTGTTTACTTATTATTTAATTTGCGTTATTTTTAATGTCTATCATTTATTGTTGGACTAATATTTTTAATTTATTATCTATCATTTTAATAATTTGCATGCATTATTTTCAAATCAATTGTGTGATTGTGTATATTGTGAGCATTAATGTTTAATGTTTGTGATTTTGTTAAAATAGAATTTATTACTTAAATCTGAGAAGTAATACTTTTGTAACCACTGAGAATCAGAAAGGATCCCTGTTTTAATTGGCATGTAATAATTTAGGTATATTTTTTTAATTGGTTTGTAATAATTTTGATTTCATTTCATAACTGATATTTATTAATTAATGCGAATGTGAGTTTGCAAGGGTTAATTGGGTAGAATATATTATGGGAGATGATTTATAATTCTTTTCTATTTCCTCTTTCTTTCTGGATATTTATTTTATGCTTGATGGATGATTTTAATTATGATTATTTATATGGTTGATATGTTTTTAAAAATTGCATTAAAAAATGTCTTATATCTCAATTTAAATTAATACCGTTGTTGATAAATAAATGGATATTTGGACAATTAGGAGGCAATTTGGATAAGACAGAATGAGTGTCTAATACCTTTCTATTTTCATATCAAACTTTCAAACTCACTCTAGTTACTCTAGTTAAAATCAAATTAATTGATTTCAAATAATTGACTAATTCGAGAATTTTTTTTTCTAATTTTAGGGGGGCTATTGCAAAATTTATAAAACCTTATCAAAGGAAAAAAAATCATTTTAAAATGAAGATTAAAATGAGTTTGACTAATCGATTTTATTAAATAAAATAAATCAAACTCGTTTGATTCGATTCTCCCAAATGACTCTTAAAAAAACTGACATGGAAAAAAACTTTTGATCCTCAATTCCATTAATTGTTCTATTGTCCTATATCTTTTCGAATCATTCTATTATACTAGGCTTCCAAATTACAGAAAATATTATTTTCCAAAATGTTTCCCTTCTATAAGAGTTCTATGTATTAAATAATAATACAAATACCTCAATTTTTTTTAAAAAAAAAAAAAATCTATTTAGAGAAGTATATGCTTGGTGCAAAATCAGTAGATCTACAAATTTGAAGGAGGAGATGTGTTTCTTAACTCGTTATTTCCGTTTAACATCATAAGCAAACCATTTCTCCTCAATTCCTTATCATCAACCTCATCACTCCCATTGACCTGAAAAATACAAATGAAAACAAAAATAAAATAAAATCAAAGACATTAAGGTTCAGCAATTAATTTCAGTAGAACATGAAAATACTCAACAAAGTAATTGAAATAGTTAAAAAATAAAATAGCATATGCCCAATTTAATTGTTAATATATGAGTATATCATAAAGGGAAATGAGCAACAACCTTGAAATGTTAAAAAAAAAAAAAATTAATCAAGAGTTGATAGAGTGAGATGTGCACCTCGCATGGCCTTGAAAATCATTGAGATTCAAGCATAAGAAAGAGGTCGAGGTATAAGATTGGGATAACTAGCTAGGGCATTTTGAGATGTACAATTCCAGAATCAAGAGAGACATATAATGTGTAAAAACGAAATTAAGATAAATCAGACTCAACAGAGATTAAACAGAAAATCTATGGTCAGGATCACCGATTTCTGACTTACCTCGTCTAGAAACAAAACAGAAATAGAGTTCTTCTCTGCTGAAATTCTAGAAAGAAGAAGAAGAAAGGATATGAACAATACTCACCCATCCCTTTTTTGTTTTATAATTAGGAGTAAGCAATATTGGATCCTATAGAAAGACACAATTACATTAATTTAGAAAATCTTATCTGTTCTTGCCAGAAAATCTTATGTTCCTTAAAATTTTTTATATAAAGCACAGAAAAAGAAATATTATTTTACATAATAATTTAAAAAAAAATCTATTTTTTCACGAGTAATATAATGTATTATTATTAATCATATTACGCTTTGATGTATTTAGTTTATTTGATGTTTTGTTAGATGGATACTTTTTAATTAACTCAAGAAGTGTTCTGTTTGATACTATTTATCCTGATTATATGGAATTATATGTAAGTATCTTCATTTAGGGCTTTTTTTTTTTTTTTTTTTTTTTTTTTTAAAAAAATAAAAATTTTTTTTTTTGTTTTTTAATATTTTTCCTTTTTTTTTTGTATTTTTTGTTATTTTATTATTTTTGGGTTTTTTTTTTTTTTTTTTTTTTTTTTTTTATAATAATACTAAGATTAGGATTTGGTATATTGAGGAAGACTGATAGCTTGGGTGGTACTGTTAAGCTTTTTCCTCAACAATATTAATATTAATAAAAAATAATTAAATTTACTGATAAAAAAACAAATATTGATCCAGTTTTAAATAACTTAGCACTTGAAATGATAGATGATGCATAACTTTTATGAATTTTTACATTTAAGCTTTAAAGTCATCTACAAGCATTTCGAATTAACTCTTTGTCCAAAATAGACCTCAAGTAATTTATAATTTAAGTAGAAGCAAAGCAAAACCTAATAATTAACTCCCTAAGATAAATTCCTGATGACTCCACAAGTACTAATCAGTCCATGCAAAACTATTGTCCTTCACTCTTTGGCTTCTGCCAATTCTAAAAATTATGGTAAAATTGACAAGAGGAAGAAAGTGTTTGTGAGAAGATAAATAGCGGGAAATAAATCTTTAAGTTGAGTTTCTCCCTCTAAAACCTTGTTGATTCAACTTTCTTTTTTTGAATTTTTGAAGATTTATTGTTCTTGAAATCTTGACCAGTCTGTCTGTATGTCGCCATTACATTATTTTTATAGTTAGTTGCAAAACTTCTAAACTTACAACAAAAACTGCTGTATAGTCGAATACTTGTTAGTTACATTACTTCACCACAAATTAGGGTATTGAAGAAATCTCACAACAGAAATACAAATAAAATACTAACCGAGAAAGCGTCAAATACGTACGTGCAAAAAGGGGGGAAACTGAAAAATAAAAGATACCCATTTGAATACTTATATGTGGTTCGAACTTTTATCTTTCCACCAATGTTTGATATTCTACCTCCACAAAACCGACCTTATCAATGAGTTCAAAATACGAGGGAGAAAGAACCTGGAATTGTGGTTGATTAGAAAAACTTCTAAACGTAATCCAGCTGAATCAAGCAGCAGGACAGCTTGTATTGAACTGCGCAGTCATTGGGCATCTCCACCTATATTATATTATTATAAGAGAGTGGCATGAAGATTCCGTAAGACAAAAGCAATTGAACTTACAGAGGACGCGTATCAAATATCCGACAGTACCTTCTATTGATAAACATTCACTGCTAAATTACTTAAAGGTGAAGCCTATTATTTCTCTTCCATCGGTACATGAGGTCCGCCCGTTTGTTTGTTATAGATAATAAGGCGGTGAGTTATATTGACTTTTCAATATTATATTTAAGTTCATAAATCATAAATCCAAAGTAGAAAATTCGACCTATAATTTTCTTAATTATATAAAAAATTTTAACTGTCTCAATAAAGTGTTTTTTCTGATATTAAATTTATATTGACTTTTTTTTCTATTTTAATAGGCTAAGTTACGTAATCTATTTCAATAATAGTGTTTTATAAAAAAAAAGAAGAGTTAAATTATTTAACTAAACTATTTAATTTGGTGCTATCTTTTACCCCGTTTAACTTATATTTCATATATTTGCACCTATTTCAATATTTATGACGGTTGATAAACACCGCTATTCGTGTATATATACAAATACCGTTTTCGCTCCCAAATGATTTCCTAGAATTCTCTTTCTATTATTAAATTAAGGCTATAGAGAGAGAGAGAGAGAGAGAGAGAGTTGCAGCCTTCAATTGACTCCTCGAAACCCATATCCTGTTTTCTTTATATTATAATTATTACACCCAACCATGGCACCAAGCCTGGCTATTGACTATGCCTACAAAACAAGGGCACCCTCTTCCCTATTGAGCTCCCTCTTCATGTCGACGCTCAACGTGGCTGCAAAAACACTTGTTTCTGTGGCTTCAAATATAAAAGTAGAGTATTATGAGAAATGGAGAGCAAGAGACCATTTGAGGTTCATGGCGATGTTAATGACTTGGGTTACAGTTTGGGTGTTTAGGGTAATGATGGATCATTTCCCAAGTGTTATGCGTCTCTCTCCAAATTATCTTGGACGATTTTTGCCTGCCAAAACCTCCACCTTGGCGCTGCCACCGCCGTCAATATCATCTGTTGTAACGTTATCGTCATTATCAACTTCTCCTTCTTCCTTGGATCTGATTCTTAAAGACGATTTCGATGGCCATTCCGTTCAGGCTCTTGGCAGAGCTCTTACGCATGTGAGTATCCAAAATCATGTATAATATACTATCAAATTAGTATTAGTTTAATGAAAATTGAGTATAAATTAATTGTGATAAGATCACCGCTTCGTGTGATTGGCAGTAACGAAATTGGAATAAAAGCTCCAAAAGTATATCTTCCACGTGTGAAGAATTAATGTAATACAGGAGAGGGGATAGCATAGCATGCCACCACCTACCTGCGTTTGAATAACCAAATAACACGTGTCTCGAAAACCTCCTGTAATCATTTGTAAAGCTTCCCTTTCACTTCCTCACGAAATTAATGATAAGTAAAGTTTGAAAATGACCATTAACCCCTTATCGACGTTACATGTTTGAATGTACGATTACTAAGTATTTATCTTGCCTTTTTTATTAGAAGTAGTTCTCTTGCTAAATTAGGAAAATCCTAATTTCGATATCCGTCTATTTTTATATTCTACTTCTGTATATATATAGTAATTTAGATATTACAAAAAAAAAAAAAAGGGAAGTTCATGATATTCTTAAAAAATCTTATGATAAATAATTTGATAATGTTGTGCATGAAGATGACCAATACTGCATCGTTTTACTTGGGAGTCTAGTGAAATCTAACGATGGGATGGGATGGGATGGGATATTGAGAGCAAGTAACATCTTATTAAACATACACGTTTCTTGTCCACTTCCAAAACTCACTCACAGGTGGTTTTCATGCATAGTTCCATACTCTAAATTGTGCCACGTAATAATTTTACTTACAGGCAACTTTTCCTGTTTTTTTTTTTTTCTAAAAGAAAGTTTTTTATTTTTTTATTAATATTTATTTAATCTTTACTTTATTTTAACTTATTTTTATTTTTCAATTCATTTCCTAGATTTATGAAATCATTTTTTGTAAATATAATTAAAAAAATATATATTTTTTATTTACATTGAAACTCGAATGGATGTGGTGCAGGTGCTTGCATTGCTGAACGAGATACCGGCCACCTCAAGAAAATACCAATTTGCAATGGCAATGGCCGATAAGATCATGGACGGGAACTTCCGAAACGGCCACGTGGAACTCATAGAAGTGAATCGGACGGCTCTCTCTTCAGCTTTTGCTCGTACATTAGGCCTTCTGAATCGATCTCTTCAGCTGACGCAAGGCTCGTATGATTCTGGGGCGTGGACGTCACGCATCCTCAGTGCACTGCCGATGGGATCTTACATATCATACTACGTTAAGGGGCTAAATTACTGCGTAAGAACCGTCTTACAAACTGTGGCGAAAGGCACGTGGCAGTTGGAGAAGAGGCGGCAATTGGTTTATGAGGGTGCGGACGATGTGGTGGCAGAGAAGTTGGCGCAGGAATTGCTTTGGATAACCAACAAACTCAGGGCTTACGGTGCTGTGGACGAAGCCATGGTTCAATGGAGTTATGCCTCTGCTATTGCTTCTCTTGCTTTCACCGCTAACCCCAGGGTCCAGGGTTACCTTGTCAAGATTTCAGGTCTCCTTCTTCTTCATGCTATGATATCAAGTATTAACAAATCAATTTCAGGCACTTCTAACCCAGATGTTGGTTTTGTTACGTGTAGCTATATTAATTGGTGATCTGACGAACGACAAGGTTGAGGTCTCAATGCAAGTGATGTTCAGATTATTAGTACTTTGGATTCCATTGTTTTGCAATGCAAATAATGGACTGTCGTATCCATTCCTTACGAGCTTCGAGAAGATGGAAGTGGAAAGCGCAATAGATGAAGTGATATCCATATTACCTGCAACTGATCAAGAAGTTATTCTAATAAATTGGCTGCAAGATTTTACCGTATCTGCGTCAGATTGGCCAAATCTCCAAGTATCTTACGATCGTTGGTGCAGATGCACTCGTCAGCTTGCTGCGTGAATTTAAGTTTTAAAATGTGTCTTTAACGTAGGTGTATTATTGTTACTTTGATCTATTTGTCAAACTGCAAAATCTTAGGTTTTAATTTCTTTGATTAATATGTCTACAAAGAACGTTGTACTTTTCTGGATTGAGTTGGAAAATAGGAAATGCTCTATTACATGGGGCGGTGCCTGCGTATGAGCTGAGCTGAGCTGTATACGAGTTATTTGGGGCTCAGCTTAATAAGTGCATTTAAATGCATTTAGTGACGGGAATTCAATTTAGATTCATAATGAAATTTGACGGGCATTTTTATAAAATACAGAAAAGAAATTGTCCGAAAAGGTGTAATTTTTGAAATATTTAAGAGGATTCTTTAACAGAACGGTGTTTAGAAAAAAAGAATGTATGCAAATGGTGTTTTCTTAGAAGTATTTTTGGATGGTGTTTGGTTAACATTTTAAAGGTTTTTGTTACATCTTTGAATGTAATAAATGTATTATTACACTGTGATTATAATAATTATAATAAGATTTATTTTTTTAGTGCTGTTCGATAGTTTTATTGGACGAATATTCTCTTTTTTTGTTAAATGTTGTTTATAGTGTAACAATGTTAGAATATATTCTTTATCTTGCATAGTAGAGAGTTTCATGCAGAATGCGATTTTCACACAAATTCACAGATGTTAGGTGCAATTATTATACTTACCGGGTGACAACCTATAAGCAGAGAATATAGGAAATATGTTATTGCTATTTCCATTTTTAATGCAACAACCTATAAATACATACAAATTGTTTTGTTGTTATTGTAACAATATGTTTTACTTACACGATTTAAACTATGGATGTAAATAAAAAAGGAGAAATGAGTGATTTGATGCATGAAATTGTGTAAGAGATGATATTATTATTGGAAAGAAAGATATTTGTTGCGTAAATAATGCATGTAACACTATCTTTTGAATGTTTGAAACTCAAAATGTTTATATATCTATATAATGTATAACTATACTTCCTTCTTATGAGTCTTTGCTTTTCTCTTTCATTTATCCTTCTTTTATATTTTAACTATCCTCAGTAAACTATAGCTATACATATTTACACTTAATATCCTAAACTAATTCATATTGCTCAACCCATCTGAAGATTTGTATATTTTGTAAGATTTAAATTTCCTTTTCTTCATTTTGTTAACATAAAATGTTAGATATTTGTTAATTGAATAAATACCTTATTATATTTAGACATGATTTTTTTTCTTATTATTTGTGAAATTATTTCATTTTAGACCCAACATTAAAAGTGAAAATTATCATTTTATTTGAAAGTAAATACTTAAATTATATGTCAAATTCATTTTAATTTAATTTCTTTTTTTTTCATTTTTACAAGAATTAATTGTCTATCTTAATATGCTATTATTTTATTAAAGAAAAAGATGAAAATATACTTTTCATGAATAAACAAAGTGCATTATTTTTTATTCTTGGAGGAGGTTGTATTGTGTAGTATATTAATTATGTTAGATAAATAGTAAATTATGTCATAACTAAAAAAATGAATAGTATAATAACACAATAAAATAAGGATATTGAAAATTTAAATTGTAAAATTATTAAAAGATTTAGTAACTTATTATATATACTGAATTTTTTTTTTAAAATATATATAACTATTAAAAAAAGTAGAATTAAATGCAATAAACGCCTTCTTTGGATGAGTTGACGTGACTAGTCAAACTTTTTGGAATGAAGTTATCTTTAGTTAAATTTTTAAATCAAGATTATTTAATTAGCATAAAAAAGTGTTTCGAATAAAGTTTTGTAACTTGATTCTCCAACTTTGATTTTAGAATGAAAATGAATATAAATTCTTTAATGGAATATATTATTGTAATCGACTAGTTTTACCTTTTGGTGACAAGTAACATAAAAATAAAAAATGTATAAAAAATCAAAAAAACTTCTCACTTGTTTATTTTTGAAGCAAAATAGTAATGTGGATTACCATTGTGGAATAAGAGCTTATATTGTTTTTTATTAAGATAATTATATATTTAAGAAATACAATTAATGAATATTGAACATTAATTTTATATAATTGGTAGATGGTTGCAACTGTACTCGGTCCAAGAGTATTTAGAGAAAAATATATGAAGTAAAAAGTCAAAAACATGTTTAAAAAAATATGCACCTAAAATGAATTTGAAATCTAGAAATTTGCATAACCACGTGGTCAACGATATATGGATGAGGTGAAGAAAGTGAATGAAATAATTATGACAATCCTTCTATGTCATTTTTTTCACTTGCTAATAATATTTGAAATCATGACTATGTGAAAACATATGATAAATTTATATTTCTATAATGTATGAGTACACAAAAGATCACGATGACGAGTTGTGAAAAGTTTTTGCACACCCATGCTCCAGTAATAGGTGATATGCAGGATAATCAGAAAGTTCAAGAATCCATCCACGACCACTACATCAACGTTCTAGACCTACATAATAAAAAGGAGATTTTGATTTAGAAGGAAGTTGAATGTGATCGCGTTCCCTACCCAATTGCCTTTCATTCTTCTACCGGCGATACTACTCAGTCATTATTTGCAGGACAACAAATGGATACAAACCAAAATGAAACAAACACTTTTCTAATCCAGAGTCTATTTGATATGACTAGTATTTTTATGCCTACTCCTCAAGTCAATGGGCTCCGTGGTCGACACATATGCCTAACATGCCATGAGGTCCCAACCTTTCTTTGGTTTGTTTGATGTGTAGCAGTGGCAAACTCCAATTAATGCTAGTTTTCACTGTTTACATATATTATCTTAGCATTGTCCAAGTACACATGAAGCTCCATTTACACCAAGTGCATGTAACTTCATTATTGTTTCCAAAAGTCATAACCCTAGAGATTGAGGCATAATCTTAAAAATTATCCCTTTTTATGATAACAAGACATAAAAGAGATGAGTTAAGTACATTATGATATCTTAATCATATTTCAATTAGGATTAGGAGACAATTTTATTTTAAGCAGGAATTATAATAATTTATTATCGAAGTTTGCAATGAATATAATCTAACTAAAGGGGAGTTTTTAAGCTGCACATTTAAAATAATACAAAAGGGAAAAAAAAAAGAAAAAACACAAGTCCCACTAGCACCCAAATATAAATAGGAAAAAAAGAAAAAGAAAACACAAGCCACAATAGGAGTAGTGCCAAAATGGAAAAAAAAGAAGTTAAAAAAAATTGCAGGTTGTAGTAGTGCCAAAATGTGAAAAAGAAGAAGAAAAAAAGAAGTCACATCCCCCCCAAAAAAAAAAAAAAAAAAAAAAAAAAAAAAAAAAAAAAAAAAAAAAAAAAAAAAAAAAAAAAAAAAAAAAAAATAAAATTTTTGCCCCAAAAATTTGCCCTTTAATTTTCCAATACAAAATAAAAAAAAAAAACATTTTTTAATTAAAAAAAATTGAAAAAA
>CANUEP010108487.1:0-16484 GCA_947857235.1 Jatropha podagrica
ACTCTTTATACTTAATTCTCAAGGGTTAATTGCTAAACTTTGATTTAATTTGGTAGTTTAATGGTAGTTTAGAGGTAAGAAATTGAAGAAAATAGAGGAGAAGAAGAAGAAATGGCATGGAGAAGTGGAGAGGAAGAAGAAAGAGAAGGTGTTGATGAGTAGTAATCTTTTAGGTGGAAAAGTCAAATTTGGCTTCTTAATTTTATGCCGAATAAATGACCATGATCAAGTTTATAATATTCTCATCCAATGGCTCTAAATATTCTTCAAATAATTCTCCTCTAGTTATCATTTAACTCCACCAATTAATTAAATTAATTCCACAAAAATAATTCTTCAATTATTCTTTAACATACTAAACTAGAAAACACTATTCATTAAATGCTTTAGTTCTCCAAAAATATTCTTGAAATATTTTCTACCCACCTAAATCATGCAAACATGCTCCAAAATATTAAATACAATATTAGGCACTTGTAGTAATTTTTTCGGACTGAAATACTATTAAGTCCCGGACTGATGGTATTATTCACAGACCGGTAAATCACCATTACCAACACTGAGAAAGACTCTAAAAAATGAACTGTTATAGTTAAGCATCACACTTCTCTGAGTCCAAAATCTCTTTGATTCTTCAATATGGATTCCATCTTTTCACTTTTTGAATCCAACTCTTCCTTGAGAAATGCCAAATTATATGTACCAAACCTTTATTTCTTTAGCAAGGAAGCAAAAGAAAAGTGTGAGTTGCTAATAAAACAAAACATCCTCATTCTTGAGATTATTGAGGATGAGTCTTTATGTGGGAATAGTGGATTACTTGATATTTTTTATTTTCAAAACTGGCGTGGCCTTCTGATTAAGAATTTTTGTATATATCCTCACCTTATGAGATTATTTTATGCTAATCTTCAATATGATCTTAACACCGATATCTTGATATGTAATATTAAGGGTTAAATTATCAAGGTAAATGAAAATTTTTTATCTTATGTTCTTGAAATTCCAACTGAGGAATGGATACTCCAGTCCTTAGCAAGATGGTCAAAACAACCTCTATCTCTATTGAAACAAATCCAAATTACTTTAAATGATAACTCCTTAAAAATAGCCTTTGTTCCTAGAATTGCCTCTTCTCTCCAACTTCATTCATCACTTTTACGTTCATAATGTTTTTTAGAGAGAAGTAATGGGTAATCGCCTTAAGAGATTTGATTTATTCTTTATTTCTATGCTTTTAATAAAATAAAAGATACATCTTCCTGATTCCATTATCTTCTATATAAATAAAATTAAAGATAAGTGTATCTGCCTACCTTTTGAAAAAATTCTGACTCCTATTTTCTACCTCTATAACATCATTCTCTCAAATGAAATGTATCTCACTAGTAAGCATTGCTCCAAATTTTATTTAGAGAAGTGAGTATTTTTTTTTCCTTAAGTTTTCAACATATGATGACTCTGGATGATATAGAAGGAGCTTCAACCACCAAAGAGAAAGATAAGATTATGGAGGATATACAACCTGAGGGTCAAGGACCAGATCCTATTGTGGGAATGATAGATAAACAACTAGAAACTTGTGATATACCTTTTACTTCCCATAATTTGAAGGATCTGTATAACTTAGTATTAGGTTTAAAATTTGATTTATCAAATTTAAGATCTGATTATGACATATGTAAGCTGAAAATTTCAAGTCAGCTTCAAAATATACAACAAGAGCAACTTGAGACAACTCAAACATTGACTACAATACTTACTTCCCTCCAATGTTTATTGTTTTGAGTTGTAGTTATTTTAAATAATTATGTATCTTATTTGTTATATGAATAAATGGTTATTTTGATGTGTTATTGTATTTTTATTAAGGAAAATGGTTAGTGCTAAAGTTTCAAACTTGGATCTAATGATAACTACTGTTATAAAATTTTAATGAATATATATGAAATATGAACACATGAACTCAGTAAATATATGTTTATGAAGAGAGATTTAGAATATTGAGATGATATGCCTTATGGACTAAACTGGAGATTATTGGAATTGGTGCACTAGACTGTGATTTTGGTATAAGAAATTTAATGATGATAGTATGAATCTTGATTATATGATTGTTATAACCATAGGGATAAATATTCCTTTTGATGAAAAGATATGTGATATAATTATACAATTGCTATATTTGGGGTATAGATATGTGCTTTGAATAATTTATTTAGAGGTGAGAAGTGATTTTTATAAATGGAAATGAATGGATGTTTGTAGAGTGAAACATGATTTTTAATTGGTGTAAAGTAAATAGAAAAGGTGTTGAAAATTATGAGTAAACTAGATTGATATGCTATTTTAGGCAGATAAATTATTGTACTGATAGGAATTGATTCACTTTGATACTTATGTCCAAATGTTGGAATTTGTATAAACTTGCAATCTATAATTAATTATAGATTAAGTAAGAAAATTTTAATTATTTAAGGATATCTTGTTTTCAATAGATGAATTACTTTTTGAATCATTGATGATATACAAGAATAAATTATTTAATTGCTAAAATGTGATTATATAATAGACAAGTGGTTCAGATTAGTAAGAAGAGATATGGTTAAGTTAACATTATTAAATTGGTGTGTTAGTTTGGAAAATGAGTAACTATTAAAAATCTTTAAAAAAAAATGAATATAGTTTAGTTTGGAAGAATTTAAATAGAGAATTGCAGTTACCTGATAAATCTGAATCCATTATAAATCCTATGAATTAATGGAAATAAAATAATAAATATCAAAATATGGCTAAAGTTTAGAAAAATATATGAATTTTACGAGTTTATAAGAATTTGTTTTGAGTTGAATTATGCTATGTTTATTCGAGAATGAATTCTAAGTCAAGTGGTGCAGAATGTATAGGCAATTATTATTAAAAATAGAATAATAAGTTTTAAAATTTAAAAAAAGTATTTATAAATATTCAGCATAAAAGACTTAAGGAGAAAATATGAAGATTTAGTTAGCTTGAGTATATAATGGATAACTTGACATGTATGTATAAGAAATGAATCAGTTATAAAAAAAATTGAAGAGATATAAATTATAATGATTTGAATGTAAGGGACGTATATGACTACTTGGTGATTTGGATCAAATAGATATGTGAATTCTACGAATTGGTAGGAATAGAAATAATAAGCATCAGTGTATGTATTAAGATTTGAAAATTATTTTAGAATCTATGTATATATGTAAGGATTTGTTATTTTTATTGTGATGAGGAATTTTGTTTTAATAGAACTTAAGCACCCTTGCTTATGATTAAGTTTTCAAAAAGAACTTGATATCGTTGAGTTAGCCCCAAGTTAAGCTTTCTAAAAATTTGACATACACAACCTATACTACAAAATATTTACTTCATGTTTATTGGTAATCGGACGAAATTGATATTTGTGATCATTGTACTACTTTTAAAAGTCCGATGAACAAATTATATTCATGCATTTAGTGAGTAAACATTCCAATATTCTTTACTTTAGAAAATTTCAATTCGATGACGAATTGTTTTAAGTGGGAAAGATTGAAACGACCCCTAATTTTATTTTAAAGAAATTTCATTTAAAAATTTAATCAAAAATTTCAACCTATAAAATTTAACAAAAAATTATTTTCTGTGTAAAGAATCCAACCCCAAAATCAAATTTAAATTGTTAAACCCAATTGATAAACTTACAAATCAAATTAAATAGCTGATTTAGACCAAATTGGTTCAAATTGAACCGAAATAACCTGGTCAGCTCTAGATTTTTTTTTCTCCTTTTCTTTCTCTTTTTCTTTTCTTTTTCCTTCTTCTCCTCTCCTCTTCTTCCCAATCCAGCGGCAGGTGGCTGCTTCTCTCCTTTCTCCTCTTTCTTCCTCTCTTTTTTTCGGCCACTTGAACAAACCAGCATAGTCTTCCACTCGTCGTCGTGCCACCTCCAATCGGCCGCTCTCTCTATCTCGTCTGGCGAGTGCAGCATCGGCGGGCTACGATCTTTTTTCTGGCAGTCAATGCAGCAGTGCTTGTCCTCATCTCAAGCGACCTCGACCCAACTAGACACCTCTAGCTCCTTCTTGGTCGATGGTGAGCTCTCTCTCTCTCTCTCTCTCTCTCTCTCTCTCTCTCTCTCTCTCTCTCTCTCTTCCTCTTCCTCTCCGATCGGTTCCGGTTGGCCCAATAATGAGTTGAACTTGTTCCAGCCAACATGAGAATCGATCTCGCTAAAATAACGCCGAAAATCAAGCCTATGGTGAATTTTGAGCAATTTTATGTAAAGATCGAATGATTCTGGGTATTAGTGATTTCCGGCCATCGTAGACGGCAGCTCCAGCAGCGGTCTGACGAGTCTCTGGCTAGACCTTCGGAAGGCAGAAATACCGACTTGTCATACTGTATCCGAAACTGAAACCCAATTTATAGTCGGTGTATTTACGATTCATTGGTTTAATTTTAATGTAAATTGTGAAATTTAGAAATGTTAGTTATTTAATTAAATTAGTCTGATTAGATGATCAAATAGAAATTGTATAAGATTAGCGCACAATTAAATTCTGAATAATTCATAGAAATTAAGAAGATATGAAAATTATTTAAAAGTGATAAAAATTTGAAAATAATATAAATTTAAAATTAAGACAATTAATTTATTAATGAATTAAGTAAAATAGAATAAATATCGATATTATTAATCTGTGAAAATATTGAGAATGACATAGAGAAATTGGTTGTGAGTTTGTCCGATGGATGGGCTATATATTGTAATATTTAAAAATTCAGACGATCTAATTTATAAAACAGATATTGCTGCATTTTTTTACAGAAAAAGAAAGATTTTATTTTAGAAGTAAAATTTATCATATTAAATAATAAATTGTGATATTAAATAAAAAAATAAATTAATAAAGAAACAAATTTGCTAATTAAGCACAAATTTGTTTATGTTATATTGATTTGATTTTGACAAAATATTTAGAAATAGAATTTTAAGTGTTATTTTGAGAATAAGTAAAATAAAGTAATTGAAGGATAGTCATTGTAAAATAATATTATATTTATTTAATAAAATAATTAAATATATGAAAAAATATACAAATGAATTTAGAAAAAGATATAAAAATTTATTTTAAATGGAATCATAAGGATAATTGTTAAATTGGTTTGAAAAGTATAATATGATTTCGAAACGGAAAATCAATTTTAATTAAATGATTTTAATAAATAAGCTAAGTAATGATTTTAATAAATGAATTTAAGCAAATTTGATGATATTTTTTAATTATTAAAGTAGATGAATAAATCTTAAAATGTGCTTGAGAAAATATTGATTTTAAAGTAATAAATAAATTTATGAGAAATTTAATTAATTGATTTTTTAAAAAATATAAATAATGGCATTTAATGAAAATAGAGTATAAATATAGACTATAAATAAAAATAATAAAGAATCTAAATAACAATAAGGAACTTGAGAAAGAAAATTAAAAGTGCAATGTATTTGAATTTGATTTTAGGTAGAAGACTATCTATAAATCATTTGAAATTCTAAATGATTGAAAGGAAATAAATTCTTGCTTCTAAGTGAGTAATAATATATAATATTTTACCAAATACATTATTGCATAAATTATTTAAAACTCATATCTGTTATTTTAAATTCTTCTATGCATAGTATATGAACGAATGAATGTGCATTGATAAATGTCATGAATAATTATTTTGTGCATAATGATAAGTGGTTAGTGTGTGGAAATTGGGACGATATAAATCACCTAGGTTGAGAGCACGAGTATGATAAGAATGTCAATAGTAGACCATAAGCGGTGGGAGTGGTGCTCTTCCTTTGTGTATTCTAGATTAAAATGTTTATCATGGAAAAAATGTTTCATAAAAAATATTATATTTGAATCTGTTTTGCCGGAAGGGGATAGGTTCTTTGGGTATACAAGTCGCAGGGCCATGGGATTATACCGTCAATATTAAAACATACTTGAGGGTGAGCATGTTTTTATTATAGTGATTTCACTGACTAATGACCACTTGATGTGTATATGGTTGCAGTTGTTTGTAAATGTTATGATTAACATTGTGTGAATGGAGAGTGTTCAACTAAAATAGTTTAAATACCATTCATATGAACGCATAAGTTTAATATTATATGTTATTATTCACTAAATTTTGTACTCACTCTACTCTCCTTTAATTTTTTTTAAGAGGTTGTAAATTATTTGTAAATCACTTAAAGCTCTAGTCTTCCTTCTTTTCAGGGTTGGATAGAGAATTTCTAAATGTGAAAAATAGAATCATGTCTATTTCAGATCCTTTAATATATTTGTACAGTATAGAAAATTTGCAGTTATAATATGCGTTTTATGAATGTAATAGCTATATTAAGTGTATAGAAATATTATTTGGAAAAAATTGTTTTATGTGAGTGGAATATGGTCTTATGATAGTTAGGATCATTAAAATTATAACGGGTCATCCTCTTAAATATTTTATTGAATGTATTCAATTGTAAGCAGTGTCTGGTCTTGATGGCCTTAAATTTATTCAGGTCCTAATACTGATTTGGCCCATACAAACAGTTTGTGACAGTCTATGGCCTCAGTTATTAACTAAATAGATAAAACTAAAGATTTTTGTAGAAAGTATTCCGACTTCATTATTTTTTTATGTCTGATTAGAAATACCAGTATTTTAATAAGAATTCTTAATTTTATTAGTTTGATACATACATGAAGTCATGGATACAGTATAGGCAAGTTTTTTTCCTAACTAATAGAGTCAATATTATCATTTTAATTGAAATTTATATTTTTTTGTCAAAATCAACGCTAAGCGAAAATATTTAATATTATATTTTTTTAATTTTAGTTTCCTTATTCAAAAAGATATAAATTCTTTTATTTTGTTAAAAAATCAACGAACTCTATTAGCTACTAATAGTAAAATTTTATCTCTAGTTTATATATTTATTTGTAATTCTTGATATTATTATTAATGAATTACATTTTAAAAAGAAATCATAGAAAAGCAAAGATAAAGCTAATCTTCCACATAATGACACTATAACTAGGAACTAATTCTAAATATTTGTGCTAAAATCATCCTTGATTCATACTATCAAGTCTTGAAAATGCAGTATTTACCAAATATTTATACCATATCATTTATTAAAATAACATTTTATTACACTACTATAGTCCTTATAAAATCTACAGCATACACCTAAAAATATTTGGATTGAAATAAAATATAATTACGAAAAAATTAGTGTATAAAAATCAATAAATTTTATTAAAATTTTGTAATAATGAATTAGTATATGCTAAATACATCCTAACAGAAATTAAAATAATATTCTCACTACAATATTAAAACTAGAACCCCTGAACTCGCAACACATAAATATACATAGCTGGATATATAAGCAATTATTTTAATTTTCTCTTTTCGAACAGATGGAAAACACACGTCACCTTTTGCTTAATATTAACGAGTTAGCAACAAAAATAAGACATAAGTCGGACATTTTGCATACTTCATAGAGTGCCTGATCGACTGCGCCAATTAAACGACAAAGCGTACACGCCTCGTGTAGAGTCCATTGGACCATTTCATTTAGAAGCAATGGAAGAACATAAGTTTAGATGTTTGCAAAATTTTCTTCAACTTAGCCAGGTACGTTTAGAAGACAATATTAAATTTATTGGGGAAAATGAAGAAAATATCGAACTGATTTTGTGGAGATGATATTGCTGGATTCAATCTTCATTAGTATGATTTCACTAAAGTTTTCATCTGCAAAACTGCGAAATAAAAGTGATGGCATGTGTAATAAACCTGGATAATTTGGGATATATGTTTCGATATATTGTTGCTTGAGAATCAAATTCCAGTTTTTCGTTCTTGAAGACTTATTTATGATATCTAATATACCTATCCATCCACCTTGGAGAAATTTCTATTCTAAAGCTCGTATACGAATTATTCAAAGATAGATGGGATTCATGGGCGATGCATTATATTTTGGAGATACGAAATTCTTCTTCTAATCAGATAAAACACATACTTGATTTGATAAGAAAGTGTCAAAAGCCAAGCTGAAGTTAAATTTCGACCGAGTTCAAGCAAAAATATTCTCAACATAAATTTTATAAATGGAATTTTGGAAATTCCTAAATTTCGAATAAATGATCATACAGAGAAAGTTCATTGAGAAACCTACAAGCTTTTGGGCAATGTAATTGCTTAGATAATTATGTCGGTGACTAAATTGTCCTGATGGCTATGCTTGTGAATGCTTCAAAGGATGTGGAAATACTTGTCAAAAATGGAATTACAGGGAAATGAAGCCTTGGCAATTCTTTTTCGTAAAATTGACAGAAAATATTATCTTCCCAAATAAGTTGTATTTTCTTGCTTTAATTGAAGATTTGAATGTCCATTGCAAAACTTCCTGGGAAAATATTATCATCCTTGTACTTAAATTTTTAACCCTTGAACTTTATGAATGACCTATCATGCATTGAACTTGCAAATTTTAACATAACACACTTCTCTACACTAACTCTTGAAACAATAAATTTTACATTTTTTTTAACTATTTATTTAATTTTATAAATTGAAATATTCATAAAATGATTTTACAAGTTGAAATTTTTAATAAATTGTATTTTATAAATTGAGGCATTTGATAAGTCAAACTAGAAGTTGCGATCGTTATAAGGTTAAAAAAACAAAATTCAAAAATGAATTTATATATTCAACCATCACAAAACTTCTGTCTTGTTAATGCTTTGCACGCATAGCTTTCATATGCATATGCGAATTCAATCTTAAAGAGCTCTCCAAAGGGATATATATATATATATATATATATATATATATATATATATATACAAACAAATACAGAAAATCTCAAGAGGAACAGTACGCACTTGTAAGCATTTAAAGAAGAAACACTGTTAATGCTGTGAGCAAAAATGCAAAATCTCTCCAACATTTGTTTTAATATATACACAATGCAAAGAACAAAAGAACAATGTATTGAACAAATATTTTTTTTCTGACTTCCACATCAAGGATGTGCTTAGTGCACTGCTTTTGGACATTGGAGGTAATGAAAGGAATAGTCAGTTACCTTCGTGCCAAAGCTGCAGCAAGCCCGCCAGCAACCAGTCCCACAGCTGTAGCAGCAATGCCTATACCAATCAAACCATCTGTGCAAAAACAACAAATGCAGATGGAAAACTATTTCATTGTCTTCAAAAGAACACATCATCATAATTATTTTGGGTAGGGAGGAAGGTGTAAGTGACTGATTGTTGTTGGTTACCTTTTCTAATCTGGCCTTCAATTGCTTTCTTAAGGTAGTGTGCCTGTCTCCACTCAGGTTCAGCCTTAAAAAAAAAAAAGACCTAACCGTTGTAATACAACTAAATATAGAATGATGGAATGAGGTGAACAATATATTCAGAAGTTCGAGTTCTTGGTGATCATGTAGCTTCGGGGAAAATTATCGTTTTGCAGCAAATACGTTTTATCAAATGCATCAACACACAACACATTGCTCAATTGGAAGCTCATGAGCCTGATCCTACTTCACCACAGACAATGAAGCCTCAATATTGACAAATTCAACTCATAACTCACTTCTTTATGGGCGTAAGCTCAGTGTCATTTCTATATAATATTTTTTAACATATTTATAGAATAGAATAATACACTAGTATTATTTAATTATTCAAACGTAACATTATCATTGACTATAATTAATTTATTTATTATTATTTTTTTACCTCTTCCTCCAAGTACAATATAAACTCAAGGAGTTGAGGGTTTCCTTTTACCAACTGGGGCCTCCACCACCCCGTGGTAAATGTCTACAAGGTTCATAACTATTTCTTTTACTACAGGACACTTAAGAGCCACAAATCACTGGAAACAGAACATATGTTTTTTAAATAAAACAAAAAACAATTTTATGCAATATAAGGAAGCAGCCACTAATAATATAATGATAAGTAAGTTAGAAGATTAATGAATGAGGACACCATACCCTCAAACATTCTTCCACCAGCTTCCTGCTCTTTGTATAGTCGCTGCTCCTATAATAGCCAACAGCTAGAAGATAGAGCTTCTCTCTTAATTTCAGAGGGCTGCCAGCGCTGTCAAGAGAAGCTGCAAATATGAATCAGTTGCAAGTCCTATTAACACTTTAAGGCGATAAAACCATAATAGAGAATCCAGATGAGTACGAAAGTTCACAGATTAGTATTTCACCGGCACTTGGCCAAACATACATCCTTAACTAGTAAATGAAAGCAAAAACTTTGTATGTTTGCATGCCGAGAGAGAGAGAGAGAAAGAGAGAGAAGGGAGGGGGAGAGATGAGTATGAATTTATATATTTACATTCAAGCATTGCTATGCCACGTAGTACATCTTCTGGTTGTCTAGAGTGCACAAGAGCCCACGATAAACGCATGATGCATTCATTCTTAAACACATCATTGGAACCATTTTGAGCTTCGAGGACCTCTTGTTCACAGCCCTATGGATAAACAAGTTAAAAAAGAAACATATCGAATATCACATGACTATCACTAAAGACTGGGCACACAAAACAACCAAATGCAGAAAAGAAAATAAATATGATTTCTTGACAATTAGCAAAGCAACTAAGCTCATTTAGCAAAAAGAAAGAACTCCGGAACCATAAAGAGCAGCTTCTAAGTGCAGACAGACAAAAGCACAGAGGGCACCAAGGGTTTCCAGAACAAATTCAATAAAATTCAGAAACTATGATAAAAAAAAAAAGAAAGAAAGACAAAGGAAATCATTTATGGCTATTTCATGGAGACATCACAAGTGAATGATATTGTCTTTTGAGAGTAAAAAGACAATATAGAAAATTAAAAATTACATTAATCACAGCACAAACTAAAAAATTCATCTACGAAAAAAATATAGAGGTCGGTATAGAGTTGTGGAATTGATAAATACAAGAAAACTAAGGAATTCAAATATAATCATATGAGCAAAAACATGAAATAGTAACACAGGACCTTCAAATGTCTACAACTATTTATCTATACATTCAATTCCTTCACTTTAACAAAGGTTAAATAGAAAATCTTGCATCAATTATCAATAATTCTTCAGAAACTAAAAAAGAAAACAAGAATCAATCAACTCAAACAATCAAGTAGGTCCTACACAGTCAACCGCATATTCATTCCAAAAATATTATAAGGCATTTTATCCTACAGCATCAAACGAAACAAACTACCATTGGATGATTCTCAGTTAGGAAAAAAATATATATGCAGAAAGCTTATTTTCATAGCCTCTAAGCCCATGTAACCAGATACCAAAATTGCTAAAATCCCTTACGGTGTAATTCTCACAACAATCATATATAAAACCCCAACGATGGCTTAATTAAATCAAAGATAAATCCTAAAATAACAACTGCTAACTAGTACTAAAGAATATGCAACTTGACTGAAACCCTAATTGCAATCATTAGTAAAAATTATACAGTATATATGTTTCATACCAAACAAAGAAATTTAATTTGATAAAAAAAAGAGATAATTCTAAAACATTGAGGAGAGCGAGCAGAGAACTTACGGCGATGACGTCCCGGTCGCACCAAGGAATCTGATCGGGGCCGGTGATGAAGTCGGCAACGGACTCGAAGAATTTGCCTATCTTTGCTTCCATGGTATCAGTATGTTCCGTTTCACTCTTTTTCGTATTTCCAAAGCAACTAATGATGCTATTACACGGGTCCTGATATAATCATTTTACTCTGTAACAATTCTTGGAACTACAAAAAACAATTCTTGGATGATTCTTGAAAATAAAAATTATAATAAATATATATAAAATTGAAATTGCTATTTGCTTGAAATTGTAGTTGAGGTTAATTTTTTTTTTGAGTTGATTTGTTAGGAGCCTTGTTCTGTGCTTGAGCTCGACTTTTATAGGCACTAAATGATTAACACTTTTACACACAACATCTCATCTCATATCAGTTCTCAACAGGGATGGCAATTAAAGCCGACTTGTTGGTTACCCGATCTGATCTGACCCGATTTTCATGGATTCGGATAGTTTATAAATAGGTCTAGGATGGATTTAATACTCCATTTGGGTTCGGATTTAAAAGATCGAGTACTGGGTACCCTTTTAAATTGTGAAATTGGATTTTATAATTAAATAATTATAAGTAAAGGATTTAATATTTTTATTAAGTGTTTTGGCTTGGGAATTATGAATATTTGAAGAGGAAAATATTTCCTCTTAAATCATTCAAGAGAGGCCGAATCTTCCATAGGAAAAGGGCCTTGAGTTTCATTTGTTTACTTTGATTGTTTATGCTCTTTTAAGTGATGATTGATAAGTAATTGCGTTGTGGTTAAAATCTCTACCTTGTATTTTTAGTTTTCATGATTTGAAATAAGACTTAAAGAATGTTTAAATTGTGTAAAATGAATTTTATGATCAAATAAGTATAAATAAAGGGTTTAATGACTTATATAAGTATTTTTGGTATCGAGACTAAAATTAATTGAAGGAGGAATACATTCTCACTTTGTGAATATGTGGAGGCCGAACCACCCTAGGGTGGTAAGGCTTGTTTTCACTTTTTTTTACATAATTTCTAAGCTTCTTAAGTTATGTTAAATATATATTTTAGAAGTATAAGTTTTGATTTGTATGAGTATGAAAAAATGGTAAATTTTTACAAGTTGTAAATTTTAATGAAGTTGAGGAAAATATGTTTAAGTAAATTTTTTAGAAATATAAATTTTGATGCATAAGTATGAAAATTTAGAAATTTTACTGAATTGTAAGTTAAGCGAATTTGAAGTAAAAATATTTAAGTTATAACATGATTTATGATGAGAAGGTTTATAAGAAATATTATGAATTAAGATAAAAGATTTGATTTTGGGCTCTTGTATACTTTGGTTGGAATGTAGTATGTAACGTCCTGACTCCAACCACCACATTCTCCTTTTTCTCATACTTAATAAATTCAATTGAACATGTTCAAACATATGTATATAATATGGTATAAAATACTTAAATTAATGCTCTATAAAAAGTGAAAATCAAGTCTTATCTTCTAAAGAAGGTTCGGCTACTCTTATTGAAAATAAAGGAGGAATGGTTTCCTCCTTCAAAAACCTTAATCACTAACCCAAAATTATTACTCAAAACCATTAAATTCATTTCTTAAGGCATTTAACCACAAAATCCCTTTTACAATTTCAAAATCTTGTTTAAGTCTTTGAAAAATGCTAAAACATTAAAAATCAAGGAAATGACTTTAGCCATCATCAAATTACTTATTAATAAACTCATTTAAGTTGAAAACAAGCATAAAGATCAAAGAAACACAAATACCCTTCATCTAACTTAGGTTCAACCACTACTTCAAATTCAAAGGGAAAATAGTTTCTCTTCAAAATAACCACACTCATTTAAAGGGAATCCATTTCAAAACTCATTTACAATCAAAGGAAATCAAAAGCAAGAACAAAAATCAAAACCCTTCCTCTAAGGAGGGTTTGGTCTCTCTTGATTCAAGGGGAAGGAAATGTTTTTCTTCCCTTTTAAGCATTCTTCCATGCTTATTAATCAAGGAAAATCAATATAAAGCATCCAAATTCTCATTCCCCAACACAATTCATATTCTTCACAAAAATCATTCAAAAACCTAAAACTTGAAACTTGAAGAAAATGGAAGGGGAAATGAATTAATAATGCACTAACCTTTAGAATAAGCTTTAAGAAGCTTAGAATGCTTTACTCTTGAGCCTTCTCCTTTCCTTTGAAAGAGGGTTCACCAATTTCTTCAAAGTAGGAGAAATTCTCATTAAATTCAAAGAATTAACACAAAAGATAGATGAAGCATGATTTAATGCATCAATTTCATGCATAAACCTTAAATTCTACTTATAAAATCACAAAACTTAAAATTCACAACTTACTTGTTTAAGTAGAAACTCCAAATTCCTTCACTTCTAATCACTAATTCTTACTTCTTCTACTTAATTCTTAAGGTTTATTTACTAATCTATGGTTTAATTCATGAAATTTAAGGTAGTTTAGAGGTAGAGAAAATGAGCAAAAATGGAGGAAAGAAGAGGGAGAAGTTGGCGTTCGAGAGATGGAGAAGAAGAAGAGAAAGTGTTGCTTTTAAGTTGAAAAGTCAAATTTGGCTTCTTAAGTTTATGCGAAATGAAAGGCCATGATCAAGTCCTAAGTAATCTTATCCAATGGCTCTAAATATTAATCAATAATTCTCTTCTAAATATTATTTAACTCCACCAATTAATTAAATTAACTCCACAAAAATAATTCTTCAATTATTCCTTAATATACTACACTAAAAATCACTATTCATTAAATGCCTTAATTCTCTAAAAATATTTATAAAATATTTTTTACCCACCTAAATCATGCAAACATGCTCCAAAAATATTAAATAAAATATTAGACATACGTAGTAATTTTTTCTGACCAAAATAATACCAAGTTCCGGACCCATGGTACTATTCATAGACCGGTAAATCACTATTAACGACATTAAAAAAGACACTGATAAAACGGACTGTTACAATTCTCTCCCCTTAAAAGAAATTCGTCCTCGAATTTACCTAATATAAATAACTGCGGATGTTGCTGTTGCATGTCATCTTCTCGCTCCCACATGGCTTCCTCTATCTTATGATTCCTCTATAGGATTTTTACTAGAGGTATTCTCTTATTCCTTAATTCCTTAACTTCTCTAGTAAGTATCCTTATGGATTCCTCCTCATACGTCAAATTCAGTTCAATGGTGATAGATTCGACTGATATAACATGCGAAGGATCTGATCGGTACCTTCGTAGCATGGATACATAAAAGACATTATGTATCCGATCCAGGTTTAGTGGTAGAGCTAGTCTATAGGCTCAAGGTCCCACACACTTTAAAATCTCATATGGACATATAAACCTAGGACTAAGCTTACCCTTCTTATCGAATATCAGGACTTTCTTCCATGGAGATACCTTCAAGAACACCTTGTCACCCACTGCATACTCAATATCCTTCCTCTTAACATCGACATACGACTTCTGACGATCTCAAGCCGCTTTCAACCTTTCCCTTATGACTCTAACCTTATCCTTTGCTTCTCGGATCAAATCAGGACCCATTATCTTACCCTCACTAAGGTCCGTCCAACGTAGAGGTGTCCTACACCTCCTACAATACAAAGCCTCAAATGGAGCCATCTGAATACTTGACTGATAACTGTTGTTGTAGGTAAACTCAGCAAGCCGAATATGCTTCTCCCAACTGCCCTCAAACTCTATCACACAAGCGCTCAACATGTCTTGAAGCACCTAAATCACCCGCTCTAACTGACCATCGGTCTGCGGATGGAAGGCTGTGCTAAAGTGTAGACTAGTACCCAAAGCCTCATGTAGCTTCTTCCAAAACCTCGAAGTAAACCTCGGATCTCTATCAGAGATAATGGAAGAAGGAACTCTATGCAATCTCACAATCTCATCAATATAGAGCTCCGCGTACTGCTCCATCGTATAGTCGGTCCTAGCTCGAAGAAAATGGGCTGACTTAGTCAATCCATCAATTATGACCTGAAGAGCATCTTTCTGCCTAGGTATAGTAGGCAAACCAACCACAAAATCCATGGTAATCCTATCCCATTTCCACTTAGGAATAGAGATAGGGTATAGCAAACCCGATGGGACTTGATACTCTGCTTTAACCTACTGACAGGTCAAGCATCTCGACACAAAATTTGCAATGTCCCTCTTCATAATCGGCCACTAATATTGCATCCTCAAATCTTGATACATCTTATTACTGTGTGGATGCATAGAATACGGACTATTGTGAGCTTACTTTTTGTTTACCCTTCAATCAGCGGGCCTTGGCTTAGTTTTAGAGGTTAGTTACACATCTATCTCACTTGTAACTACCTTTGACATACGCTTTCAGACTATTTTAATTAACCCGAATCTGGGAAGGGTCCGTGGACAGCACTGTGGATGGAGTACCGGTAACTTAACTCGAATGCAGGAACGGAAAAATTTTCATAGGTAAGTAAAAGCCCCTACCTATGAAAGAAGCAAGGGGGATTGGACTGGTAATCCTACTCTCTGTCTTGCTACCTATGACTGCTTTGTCGACTTTGTTGATGGAGTACCGCTCACTGCACGGCTAAGGGAACTCTGTCTTCTATGCTAAAATAAAGTCTTCGATGCCTTATTTGTCCCTTTCTACTCGTTCTTTATATACGCAATTCTTACTTACGCGTCTTTGACTTCCCAGCTCTGTCACTGGGGAAGAAGACTTAATTATGTTAGGGTTTTCTGAAGAAGAAAAGGGGGGACTACGGGAAGAGACAAGACCCTAAGACGCACATC
>CANUEP010108599.1:0-22171 GCA_947857235.1 Jatropha podagrica
TTGATTTGGTTAATTTGTGTTAGTTTTGGTAGTAGAGTGAGAAGAAACAAAAATGGTGGAGAGCGAGAGGAGTTGGCATTGGAGAATGGAGAATGGAGAGGAAGAAGAAGAAGTGGTATGTAGATAAGCTTTGTTGACCAAATCAACAAGCTAATGTTGCTAATTCACCAAAATTTGACATGTGTATAGCTTAGATCAAGTCAAGGTATTCTAATCCGAAGGCTCTAAATATCCATCAATTAGTTCTCTTTCAAATATTACTTAACTCCACCAATTAATTAAATTAACTCCAGAAAATAATTCATCAATTATCCCTTAATATACTACATTAGAAAATAATATTCATTAGTTGCCACAATTCTCCAAAAATGTTCATGAAATATTTTCTACCCACCTAAATCTTGCAAACATGCTCCAAAAATATTAAATAAAATATTAGACACGTGTAATAATTTTTCTGGGCCGAAATAATACCATATCCCGGACCGATGGTACTATTTATAGATCAATAAATCACTATTACCAACACTAAAAAATAGTCTGTTACAGCCTTGATAAGTGACAAAGCTAGTTTTTTTCTTGATCCAATTCATCCATCCATTCTTATCTGGTGATACTCATAGCCGTTACATCCACAAAACTATACACCTCGCATCCAGTTGTTAAATCAACTAGCTGATCGATATTAGGTAGAGGGTAAGGATCTTTCAAGCATGCTTTGTTCAGATCGATAAAATCAACACATAACCTCCACTTGCCATTAGGTTGCGGTACCAAGGCAACGTTTGCCAACCATTCTGGATAGTTTACCTCCCTTATGAATCCTGCCTTCAAAAGTTTATCAGCCTCTGCAGCTATGGCTTACTATCTCTTAGATCCATGATTTCGCTTCTTCTGCTTAACTGGCTTAGAGCTAAGATCAATGCTAAGTTTACGGGATATGACACCAAGGTTGATGCCATCTATGTCCTCTGCAATCTAGGCGAAGTTGTGACCATGATCTTTCAAAATTGCTTTCATGTCTTCTTGCACTTCCCTTATTAGATCAGCCCAAAGCATTAATTGTTTCCCTTTTTCTACCTCCCACATGAGTAGCTCTCCCATCGATATTGGGCCCAAGTCTTCTTTATGTCTTGGGACATTAAGGGGAGGATGCTTGGTTGGCTCAGCAGATGGTTCCACCTCCAGCATCCACATGATCAGAAAGGCAAGAGGTAAACCTTTCAATGCTATCACATATGCTTCCCTGGTTGCTCTTTGATCTCCTTTCACGGCCACGACTTCACCCTTGTCAGAGTAAAATTTCATAGTTAGGTATCTGATGCACATGGCAACCTCTAGCTTGTATAGGGCTTGCCTGCTCAAAATGGCATTGTAAGGGAAGTGGCCACTACCATGATTTCCAATTTTAATTCCCTTGAAGATTCCTCAGTTTCGAGCTCCAGGGCTGTCTATGGATCCAGATACTTTTACGGGCTTTCCTGCTGAGCCAACGAGTGGAGTCCGGACTGGTTTGAGTCTCGCCTAATCCAGTTTCAAGGCTTTGAATACATTCATGATCATTAAGTTGACCGCACTACCTTCATCTACTAGAATTCTTTTTATAAAGAATTTTTCCAAGATTCCTTCGATTACCAAGGCATCACTTTGCAGCATCTGTATGTGCTCGCCGTCAACCTCTAAGAACGATATGGGGGGTTTGGGGTTCAATTTTTATTAGGGTAGGACAAAATTTATTTCCCTAGCTCTCCTCTTCCTTATTGAATTACTGTCAACCCTTGATGAACCACCACATATGGTATGGATAGTACCCAAGGTATGACAGTCTTTGCTTAATTTGATTCTTTATTCACCTTCTCGCCTCTCTTCCCAACAAACTGCTTTAGTTTGCCTCTCTATGTAAGGTGCTCTATCTCCTTTTTCAATTGCTAGCAGGCATTAGTCTCATGGCCCATATCCCTATGAAACTCATAATACTTACTCCTATCCCGTTGGTTCGAGGCATCTTCCCTTATCTTTTTAGGATAAGAACGCTGGATTCAAGCACCCTGTTCTCCGATTCATGGTTAAATCTCTGAATGTGATTTGTATACTTGAGTGAATCCCTTATCTCTTCGGGATTAATTGTCTTTTGTGTATGGAGTTCTTGATAGAGTAGTTGGTGCTTGGGGGTCGGATGGGCGATCTTCTATGGGGTGATCGCCTTCCCGCCAAGGTCGAGTATCATCTAGGCCTTTGCCTTTCTTCTTTGGTCAATCTACGTTGCCGAGGCTCATAAGCTTCATCCAGCTTAGTATACTTATGGGCTTGTGCCATGAGTTCAACAAAAGTTAAGGGAGGGTCTATACCCATACTTTGAAACAGCTTATTGTATTTGCAATTTTTTGCCATTGCGGCTAACAACTACCTCATCGTTTAGATTTTCCACCTGCATCGCCATCCTTTGGAATTTGGACACATATTGTCTCAAAATTTCTCCTTCTCTTTTCAAGTCTACTAGATCAGAGGAAATCTTACTAGATAGGATACAAGTTATGAAGTGGGCTCGGAATGCTGTGACTAATTGCAAGAAGGAGTGAATTGATCATATTTGAAGTATTTGATACCACTCTTGTGCTGCTCCTTTAAGAGTGGCTAGGAAGACTTTACACATTAGGTCTTCTGAGTTAGTCTGCGGATACATTATGGTTCGAAAGGTCATCAAGTGATTCCTTGGATCAATGCATCCATCATAAGATAGAAAAGTGGGGAGCTTATTAAATTTTGGAGGAAAGGTTGCGACAAAGATGTTAGGTGATAATGGCGAATCCTGTCGAAGACCATAATCTTCATTCTCCCTTGACTCCCTACATTTTTGAACTAGCTCATTGACCACATCCTTGAGATTCGCCTCATCCAATATTTGAGTATGGTTGATCTCTTGATTATGGGGGTTGATTCCCTTGATATTATATTTTGATTCAATTTTTTGGTATCAGTTAGATATTGAATGGTTTTGGTGTTTAGGAAAAGGTGGGTGGCTTTTATCTTTTTGGTGGGGAGGGTTTGCAGGTTTGGAGTGTAGGGAGAATTCGCCATTGGGTAGGGGGTTCTCTAAGAGATCTTTCAATACTGTAGTGAATCGAGAGTAAGCTTGGGCAAGGGCAGCTGCAACCTCGGAATCGGTAGTAGAAGGGAAAGTAAAGGTAACTATTGGCTACCTCGCTGTGGGCATTGCCTTGGCCTTCTATGTTAGGAATTTCAGTGGGGTTGGCAGCCATGAGGGTCGAGGAAAAGATTATGGAGATTATCTAGGGTTGAAAAGATTGAAAGTGTGTTCCACGCTTACCGCACCAATTATTAAAACTCTTAGAATTTGAGGTACTATAAATTGTGAATTAGCCCGCCTTTATGGTGATTTTAAGATATATATAGTGGTGTCCAAGTAATTCGTACAAGATAAAGACTCTGAGTCCTAAATTATTTATTAATTGAAGTTGTTTTAAGAGTCTAATTATTTTATTAAATACATTTTATTATTATATGTTAATAATAATAATCAATTATGAATATAATTGAATCAAATCAAATATAAATAAATTTAAACATCCATCTCAAAAGAACTAGACATCAATTTAGAATTAAATGTCTATTACTATGACGCCTAAATAATAAAAATAATAAATAAATAAATAATTCAAATTATTTTGAGGCATTCACGTTGCCATCATAAATTAAATGGTTAATTCTCCCATCAGATTCCTTAAAGAAACTAGCAACATCAAGATGAGTAACATCAATGGCACCATTTTCTAAATCATCATAATTGTAGGCAAAATTTGTCTCTACATTTTTTCTTCCCTTTTTAAAGAAGCTTGGTAGAGTTCAACAAGATGTTTTGGTGTACGTTAAGTATGTGCCGAATGGCCACTCATACCACATCAATGAGATATATTTTTTGAATTCTGATTTAATCCATTATTCATTTTTACTTGTCTATCCTCGTTATTTCTCCACTCCTTATAGTGAGATGCATAATTTTTATTTTTAACTTTATGACCATCGCGATTGCTACAAATATTATTTTGACCATAATTTCACCTGTGTTCTTGATGATGAATATATCTTCATCTTTATTCACGTCCATGCGCATTTGTTGCATTGGCTTTAGGGAATGCTTAATGTCTAGTTAGACAGGTTTCACTATCCCCTCGCACAGTATTATATGTGGTTCAATTCACTTCAGAAAATGGAGCATATCCAATTAGATTGGCTTCATGATTTTTTATTGAGAGTTCATTATTTTGTTCAGCAACAAGAAGACTTGAAATTAATTCATAATATTTCTTAAAGCCTTTTTCTCGATACTACTACCGCCATTGTTATTAAAGGTGTGCCTGAGGCGCGCTCTACGCAAGGCGCAGAAGTTTGAGCCACTTGGTAGCAAAATTTCTATGCATGTCTAATATTTGATTTAATATTTTTGAAGTATATTTGCATGATTTAGGTAGGTAGAAAATATTTCATGAATATTTTTGGAGAATTAAGGTATTTAATGAATAGTATTATCTAGTGTAGTATGTTAAAGAATAATTGAGAATACTTAGGACTTGAGGAATATTTAGAGCCCTTGGATGAGAATACTAGGGACGTGATCATAGCCACCTATTTGACATAAAATAAGAAGTCAAGTTGGACTTTTCTACTTAAAAGCAACACTATTCCTCTTTCTTCTCCACCTCTTCCCACGCCACTTTCTCCTCTTCTCTTCTCTTCCCTTCTCTCATTTTCTTCATTTTCTTTCCATTTTTGTACCTCTAAACTTCACCAAATCACTTAATTAAGCCTTGAATTAGTAAGTAAACATTAAGACCTAAGCTAATGGGTAAGAAATTGGAGTTCATAAACAAAGGAAATTGGTGTTACCAATAAAGTAAGTAAATTGTAATTTTTGAGTTTTGTGAATTAATAAGTAGAATTCATGGTTAGGACATGTGATTGATGCATTAAATCATGCTCCATCTCTTTCTTTTTTCACTTCCTAATTCTTATGATTTATTTTGCTACTTTTAAAAGGTTGGAGAACCATCCTCCAAAGGCAAAGAGAAAGATAAAGAGTAGAGTTTTCTTAGCTTATTTAAGTTTGCCTTTAAGGTTAGTGCAATAATACTTTCCTTCTCCTTTCATTTCTTAAGTTTTCAATTTAATGTGATTTTGAGAATTCATGTTTTTAAATGAAAAGTTAGGGGTTCTATGTGAATTGTTTATAATTAATGAATTTTGATATTAGATGTGTTCTTAGGTGGTACTAGAAGTCATTTGTCGATCCGTTTACGATTTCCATCTGTTTTTGACTTCTCATGAAAGTTGTATCTCTATTTCTTAGCTTTCCAAAATATCCGCTTATGTTCAATTCCAATACTTGCAGCTCAATTTATGATTTAAATACCAAAACTAGTTCTGTTTTGGTGTCTCACTTGTATATCTGAATTGATTGTCTATTTTGACCACTAAAATGGCCATATATTTCTTATGTCCTTCATGGAAGTTGTAGCCCTACTTTTTAGCTTTCCAAAACATCTCCTTCTGTCTAATTTGGATACTTGTAGCTCAATTTATGATTTTATTACCAAAGTTGATTCTGTTATGGTAGCCCACTAGTATGTCCGAATTGGTTGCTTATTGTTTACCCCTAAAATGATAAGATTAGATATTGATCCCTTCATTAAACTTTTAGAATTTTTTCTTAGTTTTCTAAAGTATTAAATTTCACTTAATTTGGATACCTACAACTCTAATTATTCCCTAGAAATCCAGCAAATATCAAGGTTATTAAAGTGCTGAAAATTCTTAATTTAGTACATTTATCCACAAAACCTTCAAAATTTGACTAATTTATAAATACATCTTAATAAAAAGAACTACAGAAAATAATTAATGCAAATTAAAGATTTTGAATGTGTGTTTTGTAAATAGGAAATTTGCTTTGCATAAGTATGCAAATTTGATAATTTTCCTAAGTTGTAAGTTTATGAAATTTTGGTAGAAAATATGTTAAGTTATGAAATGTTTTATTATGAAATGGTTTATAAGAAATATAATGATTTAAGATGGAATTATATGACTTTGTGCTCAAGTATGTATGGTTGAAATATGATAAGATGAGATTTATTTTGATCAATGAGCATGCTCGGCTTTTAAGCCTTTCTGTTACATGGAAGCTATAATCATATGCTAGGCTCTGGATTCCTTATGAATAAGTGGATGCGCTTATTATTATGTGTGGCGCTTTCACAGGCCATTAGGGGCTCTTTTGCAAGCCTTATTTCTGATATGGGGTGGCGCTTTTACAGGCCATTAGGGGCGCTTTCATAGGCCTCATTTATGTTATTTTGATATTCTAAAATCGAATCTATTTATATTTCTCTCTATATATGTATGAACTCTTAATTAAGAATAAACTCTGTTCTGTTATAAATATATTTGTATCCACGAAAATTTTTTTTTCTTACATTTGCTAAATTCAGAATTTATTTTTAAGAATGAATTTCATATTGACTTTCAGAATGTTTTAATTCAATTTGTACGTCATTCAATATTTATTTTATACTTGACATAAGTATTTTAAATTATATTTAAGGTTTGTTGCTTAGGCAACCTTTGTTATTTTATCAATAAATTATTTAGCACCACTGAGTGATAAACTCAGCGCGTTGATTTTTATAACGTGCAGGTTAAGAGCAGTGGGTGCTACCTGAAGACCAGAGGCATAGCATCAGAAAAGAAACTTTATTTTTGGGCAAGATATGTATTAAGATGTAATTAAGGCATGTATAGAGATATTGTAAAAGGATTGAGATTGTAAATATTGAGTTGTAATTTAATGAGAATTGTGATTAACTAAGAAGTATTGTCTTTATGTAAATTTGAAGTGCATGGTTAATGGTAATCAAATCTTGAAATGAATGGCAATATAATATGATAGAATCTAAGTTGATTGATGAAAGTATTTAGAAGTGCTGCATGAATTATTGTATTGATTTTGGAGCCTGGGGTTTGGAGGAATAAATATTGAAAGTGTATTTATTTTCTTTGTGTCGCAAGTTGATTTTTTAGGGCAACTTCTGTGAAATTTTTGTAGGAATTTCCTTAAACCTTGTTTAAAAAAAATATATATTATTTGCCTCCTTATGAAAACTTAGCTACTTCTAATATATGATTTAGATTTTTAAGTAAGATGAGACGGTGCTTCAGCACCGAATGTGGCGTTCGTCGTTTGGTCCTCCGGGATTGGGTGGTGGATGTTACACTTATCAGGCAGAAACACCAACACAAAATAGCGAAGAAACAGAAACGCAGAAACAACAACGCGGAAGCAATACGCAACACCAGTTTCTTTGAAGTATCACTTCCAATTTGTACAAATAAGTATTTAGTTCTTTTTTCTTTTTCTTTTTTTTCCTTCCTCTTTATAGCCTCTGTTTTCTTTTTCCTTCTCTTTTCTTCTTCTCTTGATTTTGATAGAGCCATTTATATATCGTTATGCTGCCCAATTTTTTATAAAATTTATATTACTTAATTTTTAAAATTGTACTACAAAATCTACAAAAAAAAAAAGTTATATATGTAATTAAATTAATCAAAATTATTTGGCTTATTTTATATTTCAATTATTTTTTTCTTACTTTTTATTATTAAATAAAAAGAAATTAGAAACTAATTAAAATATTTTAATTTATGTATGTATTTATGTAACATAAATTAACAATCAAAATTCTATTTGTATTGTCTTTTTGTTTATATTTTGTATATATTACAAAATTTGCAAAAAAAAAAAAAAAAAACTTCAATATATGTAATTAAATTAATTAAAAATTTTGGCTTACTTTATACTACAAGTTAATTTTGGCTTACCCTTTATTATTAAATGAAAAGCAATTAGAAACCGCTTAATTTCACCTGAGGTCCCTCAGATATACCCACTGTCACACCACCATCCCTGAATTTCAACTTGTAACGGTAAAATTACTAAACTATTATTTGTGTAACAATAAAGTAGTTCTGACCTGCTGTCCGATGAGACGTAGCCTGAAAGATGATTTGGACGTCCACATCAACATTTTTTTTCTTCTACCGCGTCCACGTGTGCCTAATGAGCTGTGAAGTGTGTGTGAGAAGTTTTTCTCTCTCTTGCCCGGCGATTAGATGCAAATTAACTTTTCTCTCTCATCAATTAATACTTTCCTCTCAACAATCCAAAATTTCTCTTTCATCAACCCATTGAAGCGTCAGTGCAGTTCAAACCATTCTCTAATATTACTTTGCTCTCAACAATAAAAATTTTCTCTTTCTCTTTCTTCGACCCATCAATGACTGAAAGTGAAAAAATTTCCCTAAATCGGTGAAGTCATGAGTTGCTTTTGAGTGTAAGTTGATGTTTGGACACCGGAGAATGGAATAGGAAGCCAAAAAAGAAGCCTTAAAAGCTAAAGTTGTCGATTTCTTTTTTAATCAGAATGGCTCCCAAGCCCAATGGTAAGTCCTTTTCTTTCGTTTTATGTTGTTTTATTTGCATTGTTGTGGTCCTCATGTGGGTCTTTATAATATTGAGCATGATTTTGGCCATTGTTGAAAAGTATGTTATTTTAATAAGCATATGGGCATTTAAAATGGACCAGTGGGATTAGGGTTTAGAAATTGGGGGAAAATGTAAAATATTGGCTATGGGGTAACCTTCTCCATGCTTCTGCTTTTCTTTATTATACTGAACTGTGAAAATATTATTCATGCATGCAATAAATACATGAACTGTGAAAAGCTTGTGTTGAACTATGCATTTGTTGTGGTGGTTGTTGGGAAACTGAAAGTGAAATTGCTTGAAATGGTACAGGTTTTGCTGAGTTAAATTATGATATTATAGTACATTATGGTGGTGAAATGGGGGAATTGAGTTACTTTAATGGTGACACAACCACAATAGAAAACTGTAACGTGGATACAATGTCCTTAGTTAGATTAGATGATCTATTGCAAAAAAAAGGGTTTGAGGGTATTTTTAGGTACCACTAGTTAGAGCCAGGTAAATACTACAATATAGGTTTGAAACCTCTAGAAAAGGATAGTGACATGTATGAAATGTCACTATATGGCAGTTATGTAGGTATAATTCACCTATTTGTTGAACATTTAGGCTCAGAAGACTTGGAACAGGCAATGCATGTTGAGAGAAGGAAAAGTGGGGTAGTCATAGAAGAGATCATTGAAGATAGTGGGGTAAATGGGAATCCTTAATTAAAAAAGGGTAAATCAAAAAATGCTAAACCAGAAAATGGTAAACCCACAAACCCTATGTCAATAGTACCTTTGATCTTGTTGATGGGGACAGTTTGGGTGTTAGTAATGATGACAATGTGCCTGTCAGTGGTGTCAGTGGAAATATAAATGAAATTGGGTTACATAGGGATTCTCCTAACTATAACTTAGGGTTGAATGAGTCTGATGTGCATGGTAATATAGAGGATACTGAGACATTTGTTGATGTGCTTGAGACTGACAGTAGGGTTGATAGAGATGTTTAGGGGGATGTAGAGGGGACTGAGGGTGGTGTTTGGGGGGGTGTAGAGGGAAATGAGGGTGGTGTGCCAGGGGATATGCAAGGAGATGTAGAGGAGATTGAAAGTTATGTTGACGGGGATGTGCAGGGGGATATACAGGGGGATGTAGAGGGGACTGAGGTTGGGAATCATGATGATTGATGGGTAGTTAAGAGATGATGATTGCTGTGTGGAGGATGGAGATGAAGATTATAATGAGGGAGTTAATGGGAGACAAGCAAAAAGGGTTGGGTTAGGTAAGCCTAGAGGAAGTGGTCCAAGCATATCTAGTGGTAACTTAGGGGAGAGATTGAGAGTTGAGGTTGATGATGAGGACATAGACTATGCTCCATATGAAGAGCTCTTAATTGAGTCTGATTCGGAGGATGAGAGTAGGAAACATTTTCCCACATTTAATGCTGAGAGAGAGATGTTAAATCCAACATTTAAAGTAGGCATGTTATTCAAAGATAGACAAGAGTTTAAGGAGGCCTGTAGGAACTTTGGAATTGCTAATAGGTTCCAAGTTTTTCTTTTTATAAAAACTGTAAAGAGAAAGTGCAGGGTAGGTGTTTCAATAAAGAATGTGAGTGGAAGATTTTTGCAAGTCAGTTTCAACCTAAATCCACTATTGATCACACTTTCCAAATCAAAAGTTCATCCCTTACTCACACTTGTGCTAGAGTACACCATAATTTCCATTGCACCTCTAACTTGTTGGCTAAAAATTACATTGAGGACATTAGAATTAACCCCACTTGGGATTTGTCCCATTTCATTGCTAGGATACAAAAGGACTATGGATACACAGTAGGTAGAATGAAAGCATGGAGGGCTAGGTCTAAGGCTTTGCAGGTTATACATAGAGATGAAAGTATGCAGTATAGGAGGTTGAAAGATTATAGAGAGGAGTTACTTAGGACAAATCCAGGGTCTAGTGTCATATTTAAAAATGAGAGTGGGGTTTTTGAGGGTATTTACATATGCCTTTATCCTCTCAAAGTTGCTTTTAGAAATCACCTTAGGAAATTAGTGTGCTTGGATGGATGTTGGTTGAAGGGAACTTATGGGGGACAACTTATATCTGTTGCTGCTATTGACCCAAATGATTGTATATTCCCATTAGCATATGCTGTAGTGAAGTCTAAATCTAGTAAAATTTAGGGCTGGTTTTTGGAGAACTTGAAGGTTGATTTGGAATTGTATAATGACCACCATTTCTCATTTATGGGTGATAGGCAAAAGGTATGTTTCCTTACTCTTATTTCAATTCTGGTTTTCTGTTCATATATGCTAATAAAAATTCATAAACACATTGCATTTTAATTTATTAGGGTCTTGTGAATGTAATTCAAGAATGTGGCCAGAAGTAGAACATAGATTCTGTGTGAGACATTTGTGCACTAACTATAGGGCTCTTTTTAGAGGAAAGGAGATGAAAGAACTGTTGTGGGATGCTTCTAGGGCAACATACATTGCTAAGTTAGAAAGCTGCTTAGATGAAATAGAGAAAAAAAGTAAGGAAGCAAGAGAGTGAGTGAGAGATAGACCCGATCAAAACTGGTCTAGGGCATGCTTCCGATCTAGGAGGTTATGTGATATGCTCACAATTAATCTTTGTGAAGCATTTAATAATTATATACTTGATGCAAGAGAGCATGCCATACTTACCATGTTAGAGATGATTAGGACTAAGTTGATGAAGAGGCTGTATAAGAAAAAACATATGATAAAAAAGGTGCAGGATAGGTTGTGTCCTAAAATTAGAAAAAAAATTAAATGAAAACATAGACTCTACCCACTTGTATATCCCTACATTCACTGGTAGACCTAGAGTGCAAGTTGCAGGTCCACAAGGACAGTATGTGGTTGACTTAGAGGATAAGACATGTTCATGTAGGAGGTGGGACTTGACAGGCATACGAAGTAGCTATGCCATAGCTTGCATATTAGAGAATAATGAGGTACCTGAGAGTTATGTCAATGATACATACACAGTGGAGAATTATGTGAGAGTGTACAGTCATTTCATAAATCCTATCAATGGCCCTAAAATGTGGCCTAAGTGTACTAGTCCACCCTTCATTACACCCTCTCCCATAAAGACAAAAAGAGGCAGAAGAGCAAAAGCTAGAAAGAAGCAGGCAGAGGAAATTGAACAAGCAGCAGCTAATGGTAGGCTTTCAAAGAAAGGTTTACTCTCTATCAAAAGTAGTGTGTGTGGTGTCATTGGGCATAATAAGAGGTATCATGGACTGAAAAATGGAGAACCAGCATGTGCATCAGCAACAGCAGCAAATAATGTAAATTTCTAATCCTTTTTTCCTGTTTAACTTAGCTGCAGTGGTTGTCATTTGTATTTATATTTCATTGGAAAGTGCATCATTATATTTCATGTGTTTTCTTAGGGGAAAAGAAAGGCTACAATCCACACTGAACGTCAAGCATCAGTAAGGGTAAATTGAAAGAAATGAATTATCTATTTTTCTGTTTAATAGGAATGATATGTTTGGTTTGTTCTCCTTTTACAGGATAAGAGGAAAAAGGTAAGCCATGCACAAGAAAGTGGGGTTAATGTCAATGTTAGATGGATGATGGATGTGAGTGGTTAATGATTGTTAGAATGTTGGTTGTGTTGTTTTACATTCTTTTCATTCTGGTTGATGATGACAATGGTATTCTTTTGTATAGGGTTCAAGTCAAACAACTGTGAGTGGGGATCAATCTGCACCTTTGCCATTTCCAGTACACCTAAGCCAAACCACAGAGATCAATCTCACCCCACCTCCATTGACACAGGAGAGTCAATCAAATGCAAGTTTTCCACATTATGAAGGTGCAACTACAAGGTCAATGTCAAAGAAGAAATCAGCTGCTTCACAGAGAAAGGAAGCTAGAAGTGATTAGCATAGCCACCTGCTTGGGAGAACACACTGCACAGATTTTTTGAGAGAATACTCCAATACTGTGTAAAATTTTTAGGACAATAGTCTAATAGATTTTTTTGTAATATGTAACTGTGATTGCAAAATACAACACAGAGTATACACTTTTTGTTTGTTGCCTCAGTTGATGTATTTTTTGTGCTTCAAAGGTGAAACATAACATAGGCAGTTCAATAGGGTTCACTTTTGAATTATCTTTACAGCTTCAATATGAATGTTACTGTGTAATGTAAAAATAGTTTACATCAATTACATGAATTACTTTTTCCTGTATGAAACTGTTTGCATCAATTGCATCAATTACATGAATTACAAGTTAAATATGAATGTTACTATGTAAATAGCAGGTTCAATATGAAGTTTTTCCTTGTATTTATTCGTATATATCTTTATTCTAGGATGAGATGCATAAATTACTTTATTTCACAGCACAATGCACTTCAATTTCCCATCCTTATTATTCAAGCTATATTTTACACAAATACACATAAAACAATAGGCTGAAAATTTCATTTCACTACGAGAAAGTCAATTAATACAGCCAAAATTAAATGATTGAAATAAAACAAAACAGTAATCCTAAGCCAAATGCTGCCTTGACCCTAACAAGAAGCTGCAAAACACCATTACAATAACTAAACCCACTATCAGCCATGCACATATCCTCTTCACAAGCGCATCTGCTCCTTTCTTCTCTTTTTCTATCTTATCCAGATTCCTCAACAACCCCCATATCACCATCTTTGACCGAGGATCAACAGCCAAATCAACCCATTGAAGAAATTGCAGTAACTAGGTGTCTAAAAAATGAGAGAAAAATATGACGCAATGGGTCATGTACTAAGATAAAAATTGAAGAAATATAAAAATACTACCCCATAATTCATGCATCCAAGGAATCTCCTTCCAGGATTGCCTTCAGTCCAAGATGTTCTCAACACAGCTTCTTGACCACATCTAAAATGTGCTCGACGCCACGATGTCCTTCCTGAGCTCGAAGACGCAAGCTCTAGCATTCCATATAAACCAAGATAAGAGAAGTATTGAATTTGGAAAACCAACAGCAGCTGAGCATGAAGGAGTGTAGTACCTTTTAGGGTTTATACTTTAAGAGAGAGATTGGAGCATATTGCATTAGTTCCAATAATCAGCTGGGCAAGAGAGAGAAAAACTTCTCACACACACTTCACAGCTCATGAGGCACACATGGACGCAGTAGAACACAAAAAATGTTGATGTGGACGTCCAAATCATCTTTCCGGCTATGTCTCACTGGACATCAGTCCAGAACTACTTTGCTGTTACACAAATAGTAGTTTAGTAATTTTACCATTACAAGTTGAAATTCAGGGACGGTGGTGTGACAGTGGGTATATCTGAGGGAACTCAGGTGAAATTAGAAACTAATGAAAATATTTTAATTTAGGTTGTTTGTTCACCAAGTTATTTAGTTTTAAGTATAAACTTAAATGCATGAATTATTTTTTTAATTCTAAAGTGTTTTTTCATTTTTTTTTTTTGCATCACTTTGATAAGGCGCACGTCTTCGCCTAGCACCTAGGCTCCATGAGTCCTTTGCGCCTTGCACCTTTTATAACTATGGCTGTTGCAGGAGCACATTCGAGACATGGAAAGTAGAAAAGGTCTTCTCTAATAAATTATGGTCAGTAATTTCTTCTCCACATAATTTTAGTTGAGAAATAATTTGAAAAACTGCAAAATTATAGTCATTTACAGTTTTAAATTCTTATAATCGTAAATGCATCCATTCATAAAGAGCTTTTGAAAGAATCACAGTCTTTTGGTTGTCATACATTTCTTTCAAGTTGTTCTAAAGAACCAGTGGATCTTTAACTATTAGATATTCAATTTTCAATCCTTCATGAAAATGGTGCTAAAGGAAAATAATCACTTTAGCATAATTTTGATTTGATTCTTGATTTCCTTCCTTAGTAGTGTCCCCAAAACCCATAGCATCCAAATGTATCTCAAAATCTAATATCCATGATAAATAGTTCTTGCTCATGATATCGAGGGCTACAAACTCAAGTTTTGTAAGACTTGACATTATGGGAGACTACTATAATAATAAATAATTCTATTAGATAATTCTATTATAGAATAATTTAATCAAATGAATACCATATACTTGAATGTATTATTGTAATTATAATGAACATTAAATCTAGATCTCAAACATATATAATAAGAAAATATATTAAAACGTTTATTTATTTGTTATGGAAATAAATACATATAAAATTTCTAAAGTTGCTTGTTGTATATTAACAACATAAATAAATTCGAAAATCAACAATATATTAACAAAAATTGATAATATATTAACATCAAATGAGAAATCAATAATAATAATTATGTAATAATAAAATTCTAAAAGGAAATGTCAAGACATACCTTGTACAAATAAATAAATTGAAACACTTAAATCTTATTTGGTTATCACAAATCTCAATATAAAACGAAATCATGCTGATAACGTATTATAAAATAATGGAGAATTAGGGAGAAGAATAGAGAGAAGAAATAGAAGGTAAAAGATAAAGAGTGAGTATTTATTGATCAGAAGCCACACTTATATGCAGGGTACATAGGTGGTACATGATTAAAGGAATAGACTTATACATTAAATAAATTTATAGACTAATAGTGAATAAGACTTCTAGCTTGCACAAGACATTCATTAATTTCATGACATAAACAAATCTATTTAAAATTTTAATAATTGCACTAGTTATACACTTATTTAAAAATATTTAAACCGCTTTAAATCTATCCATTTCATCACATACTATAAACTCAAATTTTTATCTCATCTTATCGACCAGAATTCTCATTTTGTCTCATCCCAAAAAAATAAGACGGGACTATATACTTACATGCGACTCATGCACATCCCTACAACTTACCCTAATTTAAGATATAATAAGACCTGTGCCTTTGCACGGTCGAAAAGAATTTAGTAATAATGATAATAATATCAATAATAATAGTTTATTCTTATGAATAAAAAATTCAATTTAATTTCTTTTTACCCCTGCAAGTTTGGGAGCCAATGTCCAAGAGACGAGAGATTTAAAAGCATCATGGATAAGAAAAGGCTGAGTGATTGAGAATTAGAGTCGTTTCCCTTTATGTCAGTCATGCCCTTTTTCTTGTTTTGTTCTCTTTAAAAGAGATAGAATTACCCTTAGATATTGCCTTTGTTAATATTAGTATTTGATTTGTGAATGCAATCGCTGACACTAAGATTATGATAAACCAATAGGAAAATTAAAAAAACAATAATAGAAAGAAAATTTAGAAACTTTTTTTAAAAAAAAAAAGTAAGGATTAGACAAGAACAAATATAGGGAAGGCAAAGAAACAAGAAATAAAACTGTTAAGTTCTTAGAATTTTGGGAGAGAGTGATTGTGATTCACTCGATTTTATGGTAAGTTTAGGGTATATGTACTGGGGTTCGAACAATCTGTATTAGACAAGGATTTGGAATCCTAATTTATTTCCTGTTTAGAAGTATTTTAGTGTTTTATTTATTTAATTGAAGTAATTTATTATTATATGTTAACACCCATAAGTTATTTCGTCATTTATGTCCAAATGTTTATGCCTACTGAGTTATAGCTGTACCTTGGTTTATTTGTTTTACTTAGTTTTTCTCATTTGTTCTATTATCCGAACATATTATTGTTGTGCATAATGCTTGGCAATCTAAATTAATGTTTTTACTTGTGGTAGTTGTTAGTAAATGTACTTATGAGAGGTTTCTGCCTTAGAAAATAACTTGGTAAATAGCATCTTACTAACTTAAGTGACCCGCACTTCTGCTTTGATATTTCGGTGAATGGGCACGCTTGTACTTTGATATGTTGGCGAATGGGTCCCTTAAGACCAAGAGAACTAGGTTGCTTAAGCCACTGGCGAACGAGCACTTAGAAATAGGAGAACTAGGCTGCTTAAGCCATTGGTGAATGGGTCCCTTAGGACCAGGAGAACTAGGCTGCTTAAACCACTGGCAAATGGGTCCTTTAGGACCGAAAGAACTAGGCTGCTTAAGCCATTGGCGAACGGTGTAGCTGCACATAGACATAGAAATCTTAAGTAAGGTCCTTTAGGAAAAACTTGATGCTTCATGTCCTTTGTTGGGTTATTGAAGCACATGATGCGTCAAGTGGAAAAAGCCTGAGGCCTTATCATATTTTACTATTTCAAATGATGAAAATTTTTACACATCATAAAATGAATGAGTACAATATGCTCATTTGAGATTGTCAGTATTCCAAGTTTTGGCCTTTTCATCTTTTCAGGGTTCGCCTCTATTCCCCTTTGAGATATCATGAAACCTAAAAACTTTTCTGCTTTTACTCCAAAAAGTACTTCTCTAGATTGAGCTTCATGCTAAACTTATTCAAGATTTGAAACTCCTCTTGTAAGTCTCTAGGATGATCGACAGCTCAGATACTCTTCACTATCATATCATCAATGTACACTTCCACCGTTCGCCAGATTTGTTCTTTAAACATGCTGTTAACCAATCTCTGATATGTCACCCCTGCATTCTTTAAACCGAAAGGCATGACCTGATAATAGTAGATACCTCGGTCTGTATACCTCATGCCCAACTGTTGAGTCAACCAATTGGTCAATGTTGGGCAAGGGATATGGATCTTTTGGACAGGCTTTGTTTAAGTCTATGAAATCAACACAAAGTCTCCACTTCCCATTAGATTTGGGTACAGGAACCACGTTCGCCAGGCACTCTGGGTAGTGTGCCTCCCTTATGAAGCCTGCCTTTAAAAGTTTATCAATCTCCGCAGCAATGGCTTATTGTCTTTCGAAGCCATGATTTCACTTCTTTTGCTTAACAGGCTTGGAACTGGGGGGTCTATATTGAGTTTATGAGATATAATGTTAGGATTGATCCCCATTATATATTCTGCAGTCCAAGTGAAACTCTAGACATGTTCCTTTAATACTGCCTTCATGTTGTCCTATACTTCTTTCGACAGGTCGGCTCCTATTCTTATGTGTTTTCCCTTCTCTACCTCCCATGCGACTAGTTCGCCAACCGGTTCGAGACCTGAGTCCTCCTTGTGTCTAGGGATATCAAGGGGGGGTGTTGTTCTGTAGGTTGGGTAATTGGTTCTCCCTCTAGCCTCCACATGATCGGTAAGTTAAGTGGTAGGCCTTTTAGTGCCACTACATGTGCTTCTCTTGCTGCTTTTTAGTCACCTCTTACAACCACAACTTTGCCTTCATCTGAGTAAAGTTTCATGGTTAAATACCTGATGCACATTACCGCTTCTAGCTCATACAGCGCAAGTCTACCCAATATGGTGTTGTATGGGAACTGGATGTCCGCCACCATGAATTCCACTTTGAATCTCCTTGAAGCATTCTCACCACCGAGCTCCATATCTATGTCAACTGCTCCTGCCACCTGTACTGGCTTGCCTCCTAAACCAACCAGAGGAGTTCAAACTGGCTTGAGCTTTGTCGAATCTAGTTTGAGGGCCTTTAATGCTTCCATAGTCATCATATTAACTGCACTGCTTCCATTAACCAGAATTCTTTTCACCAAGAAGCTTTTCAGGACTCCTTCAATTACCAGGGCATCATTGTGGGTGTGCGGACATGCTCTCTGTCAGTTTCAAAGAACATTATTGATGGTCTCGGGCTAGGCTTATGCTGGAGTATAATGAAGTATATTTCCCTGGCTCTCCGTTTCCTTACTAAGTTGCTGTCACCACCCGCCGAGCCACCAAAGATAGTGTGAATGGTTCCCAGAGTCCGATCGCCCCTGTTTGGTTTGCTGGGTTATTCTCCTTCTCGTCTGTCATCCCCATAAACTACTTCAACTCACCCATCTGTATGAGGTGCTCTATCTCCCTCTTCAATTTTGAACAGGCATCGGTTTCATGACCCACATCCCTGTGGAACTCACAATACTTACTTCTATCTCTATGACATGTCGCATCTTCCCTCATCTTCCTAGGAAACGAGCATTGGATCTGATCACCTTGTTCTCCGATCCATAATAAGATCTCCGAGCAAGGTTTGTTCACTGGGGTGAATTCTATGTCCCGCGACAGCTCGCCTCTTTTGGTCTAAGGGGTTCAAACTGAGTAGCTCGTTCAAAGAGGTCGGATAGGCGATCTCCTTCTAGGTGATTGCCTACCTCTAGCTGGCGAATGTCTTCTAAATCTAAACTTTTCCTCCCGGGCTGACTTATGTTGCTGTTAGACCTTATAGGCCTCATCCAGCTTGGTGTACTTATGAGTCCTTGCCATGAACTCAGCAAAAGTCAAAGGCGGATAAATACTTAGGCTTTCGAACAGCTTATTGTACTTGCAATTCTTAGCCATTACGCTAACAACTACTTCATCATTCAGGTTCTCCACCTGCATCGCCATCTTTTGATATCTAGCCACGTACTGTCGCAAGGTTTCCCCTTCCTCTCTCTTCAAATCCACTAGGTCGAATGAGATCTTCTTAGATGGGATGCAGGTTATAAAATAGTCTCAGAACACCGTAGCTAGCTGTGAGAAAGAGTGTATGGACCCTATCTTAAGTGTTTGATACCACTCCTATGTGGCGCCCTTAAGGGTGATTGGAAAGACCTTACACATTAAATCCTCTAAGTTGGTTTGCAAATACCTTATAGTTTGAAAAGTTACTAAATGGCTTCTTGGATTGGTGTAGTCGTCATAGGATTGAAAGGTAGGGAGCTTAAACTTGGGAGGGAAAGCCGTAGCTAGAATTTTTTGCGACAATGCTGACCGTTCTCCTTTGACTCCTTACACTCCCTTACCATCTCCTTCACTCCATCCCTAAGGTTCGCTTCATCTAGCATCTGAATATGGCTAGCCTCCTAGTTATAGGTGTTGATCGGTTTTGATTATGCTTCTTGATATCAATCTACGATGGAATGAGTTGGGTGTTTAGGGAAAGGTGGATGGATTTTTCCTTCATTATGGAGAGCGTTTGCAGATTTGGTTGGAGGAGTGGGATCGTCGTTGGGTGTTGAATGTTTCAAGATACCTTTCAACACAGGGGTAAAATGAGAATAGTCTTGGGCTAAGGCCGCGGCTACCTGGGGATCGGTTATAGGTGGGAGAGTCAGGGTGATTTGTTGGCCAGATTCGCCATGGACATTGTCTTGGCTCTCCATGTTTGGATTTTCAGTTGGGTTTGCGACCATGAGGATCAGTGAGGATAAGAAAGCTTGCTAGGGTTCAGAGAGGGGTGAAGATGTATTCCACACTCACCGCACCAATTGTTAAGTTCTCAGAATTTTAGGAGAGAGTGATTGTAATTCACCCGATTTTAGGGGAAGCTTAGGGTATATATTGGAGTCCAAACAATCCATATTAGACAAGGATTTGGAATCCTAATTTATTTCCTATTTAGAAGTATTTTAGGATTTTATTTTATTTAATTGAAGTAATTTATTTTTATATGTTAACAATAACCTATTGAAACTTTACTTACAAAGTGTTGCAATTATTTAGAGAGAAGGAAAAAAACGGCGATAATCAATTGGATTTTCTACTTTTGAACAACTATTAAAGACGAGATTGACCAGTGAAAGAGAGGGTAACTCTGATTTTTTTTCTCCAAACATGAAAATAAAAAATGAAGATAGAAATTAAAATAAAAATGCTAAACTCATATGTATGGCTTTTATTACGATACAAAATTCAAAAATTCTATATAGATAGAGAAGTCTTCTTTGCATGTCATTTAGACGTACTAACTTGTTTGACATGTCACAAAGTTATGTTTTTTTTTTTTTTCCCTTTTTTTCCTTCTCTTTTTTTAAACTTTTAAAAATAATTTTTCCTTCTAAAATGCAACGAACCTCTCTAAGTTTTTTTTTTTTTTTTTTTTCATAACACTAAACTAATATGAGATATTTCTATTGATTGTAAGTGAAAACGAATGACTAAAAGATGAATTTAATATAAATAGTAACATATTTGAAATTATATTAAACATAATAAATAATATTTTAAGATAATCATTTTTATAAAAATTTATAAACGATCTTCATATATATTAAAAAAATTTATAGCATGGATCATATAATTTATAATTAATTTAGCATTCACCAAATGAAACTAAGTTTTGAAATTGTATTTTATTAAGCAATTGATTATGTTTTTTTATAAATTTTATAATAAAATTTAAAAAGTATAAATATTAAATATTAAAATTAAAAATTAAGATGGACGCTATAAATTCAATTATCAATCATTACATTTTAAATTTGTATTGAAATAATGCAATTAACATTGATGTGTTTGATTAATACTATTATTTTTTTTTTTTGAAATCTAATAAATGATAATAAATAAATTTCAAAAAATTAAATTTTGATTCACAATCTAACAAATCACATGTACAATTAAAATTAAATAATTATAATTACATAAATTACGGTAAAGAAAGTTTGAGTTATCAATATATTATAACTAATAATGTTGGAATATGTAAAATTAAATTATGATCAGTAATACAATAAATTTAAAAAATTATTTACATATATTTTTTTAATTTCATTTTAGAAGGTAAATATTAACTCAATAATTTTTTGACTTAATATTTTAACTATTTACAAAAAAAAAAAATATTTAATACTTGTCTTACCGATGAACTTATAAAAGAAGTCTTTTAGATTAGCAAAATGAACTTTTATAAATTAATTTGTTAGATACATTCAAATTTAACGATCCACATTAAGTAATATAAATCTAATGAATAATAACAATTTTAGTATTTATACAAAATTTTTTCATTTCTACACAGTAGTCGTACACTTAATATATTATCAAGTGTTCTTTCTTTTCTTTTTCTTTTTCTTTTTCGCTTTTGAGAAAGAGGGGGTTGGGCATTTGATGAAGTGTTTTCAATAGGAAAAGAATAAAAAGCTTATCTATTGACATTATATTTCCGAAAATAAATCAGGACCAATAATGGAGCTTAACAAAATAAACAAATGCGCAGCAATTCCATAACAAAAAGGAAACAGTCATGCAAATTACAAACTACGACAGTGCCATATTAAGCATATAAGAAGACAACTAGAGTCGCCATAGAGACATCGTCTGTAAAAAATTAAATGATGCGAGTCAAACAAAACAAGGCAAACAAAATCTTGTGCTATAACTAGCAAAATAAAGTTACTTTAATTAGACGATCTCCTATAGTTTTCACTCATCATCGTCATTGAATTTTGTCTTCTTCCCTGCATTAATAACAAAATATGATGCAGAATTGTATCATAAGAGTCGATACTTAATCGATTTTCAGCGATAGCAGAACTAATTTACTTCAGGTTAGGAACAGTACAAAAGATACCTGTTGAGACAGCAGGTTTGTTAGGTGTTCCGCGTCCTCTGCCACGACCACCACCACCTCTTCCACCTCCACCTCCACCTCTACCACCAAAACGACCACCGCCATCTCTACCACCACTTCGCCCGCCGCCGCTCCTGCCTCCTCTACCACTTCCCCAACCCTCACGGTTATCACCACCCCTTGGTTTTGCTTCTTCAACTGTCAGGTACTGGTCTCCAAGTTGACTACCGCTAAGCTCTAAAGCTTTGTTGAAAGCTTCAGAATCCGTGAATTCC
>CANUEP010108622.1:0-18197 GCA_947857235.1 Jatropha podagrica
TGGTTTCTTACCTACTGAAGAGGTAACAAGATCCCAAGTTCCATTCTTTGCCAAAGCTTTCATCTCCTCCACTATTGCTTCCTTCCATTTTGGATCCTGATATGCCTCTTGCCAATTCTGTGGAAAAGAAGCAGAAAACGACAAAGGCTCTATAGAAAGAAGATAAAGAATCATAAGAAACAAATTGAGAGATGGGATGTTTAGTACACAATCTCACACCTTTCCTGAGAGCAATGGGAATGTTAGTGTCATCAATGATAGGATTAACAGGAGAATCAGCATTATGAATAAAAGGAATTATATCAGAATTAGGGATAGTAGGAGTTATAGGAAGCTCACCGCATTGATTTTCTGGACCTGATCGCAAGAAAGATGGTTGGGCATTGATATCATGCACAATGACACTATTTTTCTCCGTTCTACTATATCTCTTCAAATTCGGCCTATCTTTTCTTTGAGCATGAGCATCCTTTCTATTGGTATTTTGTACATCCTCATCAATATTAACCAGATTCATAAATTGTTCCAGAACACACATAGACATAGGAGTTATCCTCCCTTCCTCTTCTTCCCGAATCTCCCCTTGAAGAGGAGTGGGTGATAATTTGCAAATCCAACTTTTGTTTATTGTTATATTTATGTTAATTTGGTATTATTTTGTGTTTAAAAGAGTGGTTTAACTTGATTTATTATTTTTATGCTAGGAAAAGTTGGATTTGATATGAATAAAGCAGAAAGGAGCACAATTGAAATGTTTTGGAGCGAGGAAGGAGCTGCTGAAATTTTGGAACACGACTTCGACTAATTCCAGCACGTTTTACAGCCGCATGATGATATTAGACACAGTTTTTAGTGGGCATTATTATTGTATTGTGGGCCCCACTTTTTAAAGGGTATTTAAGTGAAAATTAGGTCTTTTTGTAGGGGATCTTTTGCCTCCCTGAGGGTGTGACGAATTTGATAGAATTTTTGGAGAGATTTCTCCCGAACTTTTAATTCTTTTGATGATGTTTTCTTTCATAGCCATGTGCAGCAAAACGTTCTGTTCAGTTAAGGCTAAACCAAGGTAGAAGTTTGATTTCGACTGTGAGATTATATTGAACTTAATTGAATTTCTTTATTCTATTGCATTTATGTTATTTCTGCGATTTATTGGGGAAGTATATTCTCCAGCGAAATTCTATTGAATGATTTGACAGGGCTCGTTATGTTGTTTGGTAGAAATTTCCATAGCTATTCAGCGTAATCAGATCCGTAATTATTTGGTTAAGTTGATGCGGTAGTAATTAATATAATTTACTTGGGTAGAACTTTTTAGGTTATACTAAGAGAGAATATAATCAGATTTAAATTGATGCTCGTAGTTTCTGTTAATCTGGGCGGGGTTCTACTAGATTTTAAAGCTGTTAACAGTTAAATCCTTCGTCGTACTTAGGATTGCTAGCTAATTAGGGGTTGTTATTAGATCGTATCTTAGCAACCTATTCCTATGGTAGAATTGGTTGGGTCGACGTTCTTCCTGGCTATAACCTGTCTATAATATGAATTAAGGAATTAATCTTGAGTCAATGATCAATCGAATCAAATCTTCGAACCGCGATATTCCTTAGCTGAATTAAATCTAAATTGTTCAGGTTCAATCTTTAATTTTATTGTATTTATTTCTTTGATTTAATTTTAGTTCATTTAGTTCGATTATTAAATTCCCCCATTTCAGTTTCTATTTTTAATTTTATTTTCAATTCTGGTTTATTTTCGACAAAGCTAATCCCTAGGGTTCGACCCTTCTCACCATATCTACAAGTTTTATTATGTAGGAGAGCAGGTTAATTATTTTTGGCGGATTCGACGCCCGTCAGTGGGAGAAAAATAAGGTTCAGACTCTCTAAAGGTCACATCCATACTCATGAAATATTTTTGAGATGGAGGATGGTAACACTTATACCCTTTTTGTGTGGCAGAATAACCAACAAACACACATTTGAAGGCTTTAGGTTCTAGTTTTCCTCCACGTCGGTGATGAACAAAGCACACACAACCAAAGACCTTTGGTGGAATAGTGTATGAGGTGCTACCTTAGAGAACTTCTATAGGACTCTTAAAGTTCAATGTTCTAAGAGGCATTCTATTAATCAGATATGCTGCAGCAAGAATAGCATCTCCCTAATAGGTTTTAGGCACATTCATAGTAAACAAGAGAGACCTGGTGACTTCTAACAAATGTCTATTCTTCCTTTCAAACACTCCATTTTGAGCACTCGTATTCACACAACTAGTTTGATGTATGATTCCTTTGGGGTCTAGATATGCTTGAAACATGTTCTCCATGTACCATGTTCCATTATCAGTTCTTAAAATATGAACCTTTGCACCAAATTGAGTACTAATCATGTTATAAAAGGATTTAAAATAGGAAAAAAATTCACTCTTTGCTTTCAACAAATAGACCCAAGTTAAACGAGTGCAACAATCAATAAAGGTAACAAACCACTTATATCCAGATAATGCAACAGTAGGAGCTGGTCCCCATACATCAAAATGAATTGTCATCAAAAGAACAGTACTTCTATTATTATGGGAAACATAAGTGTTTTTTGCATGTTTAGCAAGTTCACAAGCATCACAAGTAAAGGAATCTAACAGACATTGACTAAATAATTTAGGATACAATCTTTTAAGAACAACAAACGAAGAATGTCCTAACCGCCTATGCCACATCATAGTTATTTGACTAGTATTACTATTTCCTAACAAACCTCGAGGAGTTCCTAAAGTGAGGCCACTGCTTCTCTTCTCAAGGAGATATAGGCCATCGTGTAATCTACCAAATCCAATCGTTTCCCCTATTTTCAGATCTTGCAAAACACAATGAGTCGGAAAGAATTCAAGTTTGCAGTTAAGGGTCTTGGTAATGGCACTAATAGATAAGAGATTTACTGGAAAGCTAGGAATGTGAAGAATAAAGTTTAAATTGATGTTAGGGGTGCATTGAATAGAACCTGTTCCGAAAATAGAAGCAAAAGAACCATCTACAATACTGACAGTTTGCTTACTAGGACAAGGTGAATATGTTACAAAGTTACTAGATGAGCCTATCATATATTCATTTGCTCCTGAGTCTATAACCCATGAATTATCAACAGAGTCAGCTAAAAAAGTCATACCTGAATGCACAAAATTAGAGGAAGCTTCTAGAGTTGATGGAGAGTCGAGCTTTGACATAAGACGTCTCAAGGTTTGTAGCTCTTCAGAAGATAAACCACCAGTGGGGGTTGCTGAGACTACTTCAGCGACTATAACTACTTCAGCTTGGTGAGCAACATGGCGAGCAAAAATGGGCTTTCTACCCCCACAACCACCACTACGTCCACCAGTTGGTTTACCATGCAACTTCCAACATGTTTCCTTAATATGTCCCAGCCTTCCACAATGGTCACAATGATTGGTATTCTCCTCAGATCGAGTATGAATAGTTTGTAAGGATTGAGAAGCTACAAGTCTAGCTCTCTCAGATGGCCCAGGGGATAACATCGCACCTCTACTACTCTCCTCTTGTTGTACATAAGAGTATGTTTTCTCTAAGGAAAGTAGAGGATCTTTCCCTAAGATCTGGATCCTAATCGAGTCATATTCAACACGCAATCCTGCAAGAAACTCATAGACTCTCTCAGTCTCAACCTTCTTCTGGTATTCAGCCGCATCCACTTCGCACTTGGGATGAAAGGTCTCATAGTAGTCTCGTTGTTGCCATAGGTCATTTAAGGCAGCATAGTACTGGTTAACTGTCAATTCCCCTTGCTTCAAGCTGTGGACTTTGTTGCAAAGCTCATACACTTGAGCATAATTTCCACACTGAGAGTAGGTCGTAGTCACAGTTTTTTAAATTTTTGCTGCAGTATCCAACATCAAATACCCATTAGCAATTCTAGTTTCCATAGAATTTATAATCCAGGACATAACTAATGAGTTTTCAGAGTCCTATTTGTCATAAGCGTCACTTTTCGGTGCGAGTGAGGCTTTAGAACTTGTAATATAGCCTCATAACCTTCTAGCTTTAATGAACAATAGGCATGACCTAGACCATGCAAGATAATTTGTACCATTTAGCTTCACCAGACTGATTTGTATCGACGGGTTGTCATATGAAGCACCAACTTTAGTGTCTATACCATCACCCATTGTCAAAAGACAGCAGAAACTACTGAAATCAGATCTGAATACCATTAAAAAACACCCAAAAAATGGTGCAACCCGAAAGATTGCCCTGAAAACACAATTACCAGTGCAGAAAAATAGTCTAGGAGGAGGCGCAACACCAAGGCGACGTTGATGGAGTGATCCACTGCCGAAGAAGTGGCCGGAGTATGTGCCACGCGCCGACGCGTGAAGAACATAGCAGAACTGTCAGTGGCGCGTGAGCACACGCGCAGTGTCTACTAGTGACCGAAAAGTGGGCAAAGGCCGACCGACGACTCTTCTTCCACCTGGTCTGGGCGGTGACAGTTCACTCTCTCTATTGTGGTCGCAGTAGCTTCAACCCAGGCTAGGGTTTTTCTCTCTCTATTGTTCCCTCTCTAATGTGTTTGGGCTGACGAAAGGTGGGTTTTATGCTCTGATACCATGTTGATTTTCTTCGTAATGAGAGAGCTTCTATTGCTCCTTACATAACAAATGAGATACAATTCACTCTTATTTATAGATGTAGGCTATTTCCAAAATACCTAAGCTACCCTTTACATCTAAACTATACTACTCATACATACATCAATATATCACAACATGACCATCTAGGAATTTCTCTTCACAAGTTTTACTTTATTGATTCTGATGATCTAGAGCAAAAAATAGATAAAAAAGAGTAACTCATGGGTAAATAAAAAAAAACATTCAAAACAAATAAAATCTTTATTTTTTTTATCAAGGAATTTGTTTAAGTAAATATGTTTTTACATATACAATAGGTCGCTTGATCACCATAAAGGGCCTTGAGCAAAATTATATTGGTGATAGATTAGAAGCATTTAGAAATATCATCATTCAAGACCTCAGGTGTAAATATAATTTCGTTCTATAATTAATTACAAAATTTATACATTACATGTCTAAAAATATAAATTACTTACAAATGTGCTTTTTTTTTTTTCCTAAATGCAGAGAAAAAAATATTCGAATAATGTTGTAGGGTGATCTTGCAAGAGAATTTCATGAAGATAAGTTTAAATTTATACCCTACATGTCATTATTGTTTTTGCTTTCATGGTAGTTAGATGATATCAAAGTAATTATTTTTCCCTTGACCTTTAAAAATAGTAAAATATTATTTTAATCATCACTAAATACAAGTTTATACTATTTGTTTAACTATTATAGGAGAACCATATCCTGGAAGTTCATTATCGACAATGTACTTCATAAATCCAAACATTCCAAAAGTCGATGAATATAAAATCAAGTCAAATTACATTATCCATCAACTAATACTATCAAATTACATTATTTATCATTTAATAATATTTTTTTCATCATAGACAATATTATGATATCTTGCTTTTTGTATGTAATTTGTATTATATACAGATTGAACAAAATTGTAAAAAATATTGAGTTATTGCCAGCATCAGACACAACATTTGTGCATCCAAATGAACAAAAAATGTTAAACGGAAAAAAAATTTCTTACTTCGAAGTGATGATCCCCATAAACATCGAGTACTCAAAAGTTAATTTTAATTTTAATATTTATAGTAGAAAACACTATAAAATAATTATTATTATTATTATGACAGAAATAATTTTTCACATGCAAGGAAACTATCATTCATATTTATACAAGTCATGGATGGTAGTACAATGCCTGTCATCCATGTTATTGTCAAGTAAAAGAATATGAAAATATGTGGTGGCATGATAAAGATAGAAAGTTTTCCAACCTACCAATTCCTTGGTAATACATTTTATCTCTTATTTATCTTAATTTACTTTAAAATATACAATATGATTAATGTTTATTGTAAATTTACCTAAAAATTTTTATTGGTAGGTGCAATTTCCATTAATTAATGTCATATAGAGTATTTTTTTATTAATATTCTCTCATCATTAAATTTTCATAATATATTTACAGGTGTAGAATAAGTTGCATATTGAAATATGAAACTAGACAAGTAAAAATTGTTATATTTGGAAAACAAGCACAAATGCTTATTAGAGAATCCTACTCAGTATTAACAATGTTACAAGGATGTACTTATCATGAAATCCTTCCACCATCAATTAGTGCACTATTGGGTGCCAAAAAAATTTTTCAAGTTTCATTCAATATGAAAGCTACAAATTCCAAGAAATTAAAATTGTTAATAAACAAGATCTTTAACGATGAGCCTAAACCATCCACTCCAACAAGAACTAAGCTAGCTTCAGCTAATACTTCATTGCAACTCCTTAAAAAATCATTTGTGAAAAAGGAAGTTTTCCCTAATCCTACTGAACATCAATGCTTAGATAGGTAAATTGAAATTCTTTACTTATTGACTTTTCATGCTTCATAAAAATTTTTAACTATCAATAACTTTTGTAAATTTTCTCATAGCTCATACTTATTGATTTTTTGTGCTTCATAAAAGTTTTTAGTTGTCAATAACTTCTGTAAATTTGCTCATAGCTCATCAACCTCAACAAAAAAGAAAAAGAAAAGACATTGAAAAGTAATATAGGTAAAATATTATTTTTATTCATAAAAGCACTAACCTTCAGACATAACTGCTCAAATCTAAATTATGATATTATTTTATTGTATTTAGCGTTGTTAAACAAGCAAGAAAAGAATTCCTGGAGTTAGTAGAGTCAAGTTTTTCACAATAACTTTTATATGCAAGGCATTATGAAATATCAATTTTTGGTACTATTTTCAATGTGGACAACTTTTCAGAAAATACTTTGAAAATACACTCTTTTACAAGTCTACTTTTTTTGGATGTAAATACTCTTTTTGTTATATATCATTAGGTAAAATTTACTTTATATTCATAAAAAATAATTTATCTTTAAACTTAATTTTCAAAATCCAAATTCTAATACTTAACTTTATTACACTCAAGTGTTGTCAACACAGACAAAAAGAAGACCTAATCATTTTGTATATATATAGCCTTTTTTAACTGAACTTTGTGACAGATAAATATTATTCATATAGCTCTTCATATGAGTGATAAGCTTTATATCAATATACTACAATCAAAATCTTTTGTATTGTCAAATAGGTAAGAAGAACACCTTATCATTTTGCATATAAATAGCCTATTTGACTTTATATTTTGACAGGTATATATTTTTTTTATTAGACATTTTTTTATGCCTTTTTTTCTCTCCACTATTTCATCTCCTTAATTTATAGATACACATAGGCTCTTTTATAATTTTACGGTTTGGAATGCAGATGGTCTTTTGGACAATCGCTCTTCATACAAATTTTATTGTATATAAAGAAAAATATAGGTACAGTACATTGTATATTCATTAAAAGTAAATATTTTTAAATTTAACTTTTCAAATTTCAATTCTAATTATTATTTAATTATATTTGATTTTGTCAAATAGGTAAGAAGGTTCTAATAGTTACTTATGGCTAATATTTCAACTAAAGTCACTGTAGCAAAATGTCTAAGTTTTTGAACTTATAAACTGTTAGTTTAGTATTTATATATCAATGTAATAAATATATATATACAACAAAACTTGCAAAAATCTACTCAAATATATTATATTAACCTATGAAAATGTTAATGGTGCTTTTCAATTTCACAAACATAAAAAAAATTATATTATGAATTAATTTTAAATGAGATATGAAAAATCTCGCAACAAAGTGCGGGTAATTCTGCTCGTAAAATTTAAGACAAAACACGATCTAAAATCATGAACTGGACTGGCACTAGGACCTAGATAAACTTAAAGCTCCTGAGGCCTATAGTAAGCTTAAACTGTAATAATCCATCTTTATTATTATTTGAGTCTATAGTAAGCCTATATTATGACATTATTCAATAATCAGTCAATAAAATTTCTAACCAGTTTCAATATCATATACAATTCATAGCTCGGGTCTGTACCCATTTAATAAAAATACATTTTCATATAACAATTTATCTGCCATAATATGGTCAAATCATTTTGATAATATTATCTCCAAATTTTCAGAAAAATACTCTACAGGTTATTTATCAGCACATAATAATTTTTAAATGACCAATATCAATTTATTATCCTAACTGCGGAACCAAATAAAAATATGCGAAATATTTTAAACACAACATTTTACCCATACTAACATATTTGAACTTGATTAAATACTAAATCTCTACGAAGAAAAAAGTAAAGTCTTAAAAACCGGTAATATTTTTATTTCTTGAAAAAAATTGTGAAAGGGCAGTAAGTTTCACTAAACTTAATGAATAATAATAAATAATGCAAATTCATACATTCAAGTAGTATGCTGTCATAATATATGAAATGAACACATTTTTACAAGCACGTGTCACAATCTTAGTATCTCCAAATAATTCATATTCAAATATTCACAACATATGAAAAGTAATCAGTGACATCACAAATCCACCTATTGATCCCCGATCAATTTTATTCTCATATATATATATATATATATATATATATATATATATATATCGGGGAACCGATCTCCCATACCCAGCTCACTGACTCATAATGACACACGTCGTCCCAATTTTCATTAGATACAAAGTACATCATTATCACATCATAAATATCTAACAATTTAATCAATAAAATATAATATATTAATGTAATCAAAGGCAAAAGTTATATATTATTATAGAACTGAAATATTATATATATATATATATATATATATATATATATATAAGATGGAGGACATCAATAATATAATAACAATGGAATTTTAGAAATGCATACTGATTATATTTAAATAATATACGGAGTATGACATGTGTATGGAATGCATGTATGCAAGGATGGTGTGCACAAATTATTACTATCCACAGTGATAATGGAATATTTCAATTCTACTTTGGGTCCTAACTTAGAGGAGCAGTAGAAGAACTCGATCGATCTAGAAAGACACATACAATAAAAAAAATAATATCAGACACTAAATATGTTAACTAAGAGTTTTTAATAAACTTGTGTATTTATTTTTATCTGTCGGTTTAGATCTAATTTCTATTATAATTATAGTAGCATTCCCTAAAAAACATAATTCAACTTTCTAAAAATATAAAAATCTAGTATATTTAACAATTATCCCTATCACGGCCTATTCTTCGAGCAATTAATTATTTCAGATATTTAATCACCAAAATAATAATTTATATCAACTTTCAGTATTTAATTTATAATAACCCTTTAATAAATAATAACATTTTATATTAACCTCAATTCTATCAACTCATCACATCCTGTAATGTAATTTACTAACAATATAATTTACATAATATAACCTTAATTTTAGAGTAGTTGCTATTTATCATCAAATAATTCATTTTGCTTAATTTATTTTCAGTCTCCAAATATCCTTTAACTATTTAATTCATTTACTTTATTTTATTCTTAATAATCACAAAATATATATTTTTATATTTAATAATTTAATTCCTTAATTTAATATCCTCAAAAATATATTCATACACCTAATTGTAAATTAACACCACAATAATAATTTTCTTAATAACACAATCTGTTCTTATTTGTTGTCGAACCAAAATTCTCCAACAATTTCATTATTTAATTCACAACACAAATTTACTCAATTCTTCAATTCTACCAAGAATTCATCCTTATAATGATTACCATTAAACTTCTTAAATTTATTCAATAACCTCAGTCAATTTAAATTAATCAAATCCTATAATTTGTCTTTAACTTTGACTTAATTTAATTCTACCACAATATTTTCTATAACTTATTTTAAATTTAATCAAACTTCAATAATCAATTCATCTTCAAAATAATCATAATTAATCAAGATTCATTATTTCTAGCTTTTACGAAACTAAATCATATTCAATAATCTTATTCGCCAATAATTCCTAACCTTTTTACCATTAATTCATTTTGTTTTTTGCAAAATTCTCATGTATTTGCTTATAATAATTTACTTAAATTCACTAATAAACCATTAATAACAATTTTAACTAATTAAAATCCTTTAAATATAAACCGTTAGATATTTTACTAAATTAAATCATTTTCAACCAGAAATTTCCTTAAAACTTAATAATTCATATTATAACACTTATTCCATCAAATATTCAATTAACACCCGAAATATTTTAATTATCTAAAAACTTTTAATTAACTAATTTATGTTCTTAAATTTAATTTACCAAAAATTCTGTATTAACCTAATTTAATCGATAATTAATCAAATTCTCAAAATACCATTATTAATAATATTCTAATATAATATTTTCAATCTTATCAATAAAATCCATTTTTCAACAATAATTCATTTAATCAACCAAATAATTAATTCAACTCTTAATATACTCTATTTATTTAAAATTCTTCAATAATAATCATTAATTCTTAATAATCTAATTTTCATAATTATGGATTATTAATAATAACTAATTAATTTACTGAGTTTCAAAATTAATTAAAATCCAATAATTACTATTTACTTAACTAAATCCCCAACTAATTTATTTCATCCATTTTTCATAATTAATCACTTAACCATGCAACTAATTAATCATCTAAAACTACAAAAATTTAACCAATAATCAATATCAAATTTACTCCATACTCTTACTCTATACCAAAAATTAATAAATCATAACCTATAATTAAGTAATCAAAATCCCCAAAATATAACTAACAATTAACCACAAAAATATAAAATTCAACCAAATAATAATTCAAAACCTTATAATTAATCAATTACCACTATCACTCAATTTAACCAATTAATTACTAAAATTATCCCTAAAATAATAAAATCCACCAATATATATAAAATTAACAAAATAATTTATCAACCACACCAATAATAAAACTAATCAATCAAAATATCAAAATTATCTACTAACTAATTAATTACTAAAAAATTTACTAATTAATAAAAAATTATGGGAATAAATAAAATTAGTACCCAGTTAATCACTGTCCAAAAATCACAACTTGGAAGGTTGAATCGCGTCTGAGGGGAGAGGAGGAGGAGACGGTGGCCGGAATAGCAAGCTGAGCTTGCTGCGGCTGCTGGGACGGTGGTGCGCGCGCTGGAGAGGTGGCTGGTCTGGTTCGTGCGACAGGGAAGAGGAAGGAGGAGCTGCGGTTACTGCCCAAGCCGCGCCGTGGTGCTGCTGAGTCTCTGCTGGTGGCCGGCGCGAGGCAAGGTGGCTGTGGCGAGGCGGTCGGCGCAGTGAGGGAGTGGCGGAGAGAGAGAGAGAGAGATGAAGGAGAGAGAGTGTTGAGAGTGAGAGAGAGAGAGAGAGAGAGAGAGAGTATGTAGTGGAGAGGAGGAGAGGGATGAAGGAAATAAAAAAGAAAGAGAAGAAAGAAGAAAAAAAAAAAAACCGTCAACCTAAAATGGAGAAGAAAATAGTGACCCACAGTGAATATATAAAAAATATTTTATTCATGTTCACTTTCAATTACAATCAATTTGATCTAATAAAAAAATCAATCTGATTTTTAATTAATTTAATAGTTATTCAATTAATTTTAGAACGATTCAAAATAAATTTCAATTTTAATAAATATTACGTAGTGTAATATTATTAATTAATAAATTATAATTAAATAAAAATTTTAAACTATTATAATTATCAATTTATTTTATTTCTAAATTATTAGAAATTGTGAAAACGGAATATAAAAAACAATTATGTTTTATTTTTTTAAGAAAAAAAGTATTCATGTATAAAAAAATTAATTTTTAAATATTATTTATTAACAATTAAAAAAAATAATATAAAAATATTAAAAATAATAATAGAGATTGTCCATACTATTAACACAAATCTCTTCACTCATATTAATGTATTAAGTTAATTTAAACTCAAAATCAAAAGTAAATCTATTTTTATTTACAATTTAAGTATTAATTATAATATGGTACTATTGTAATAAAATGTCAAAATTCAGTGTGAAATTGATATAAAAATTAAATTGGAGTGAAATTGTAAAAAAATGTTCAGAGTAAAATTGATATAAAATTCAAATTAGAATAAAATTGTAAAAAAATTAAAAGTTGAGAGTGAAATAATCTATGAACCCCAACAAGAACAATCATCTCAACGTTACAATAACAATAATGCAATAAACAATCTCAATAAGCGGGTTAATATCACTAGTGTTCTCTCAACTTAGGATCTCTACACTTAATTGTATTTACATTTTAATTTGTAATTTAAAAATACTTTTAACTCTGATTGTATAATACTGAAATGCCTTTGGTCGTTTCAATTATTTTTTGGGAAGGAGTTGGGTTATACTTTTATATATGTATGGATCGTTTCTTATCTTTTTTACATTAATGCCACCAGATTGCCAAATGACATGACATGTAACATATAAAAAATTAAAACATTGTCTAGGTGGCATATTATATATTTTTTTATTTTAAAAATACTTTTAAGTAATATATTTTTTATTGGCAAAAAAAAGAAAAGAAAAAAAAAAAGGTTTTTCCTTATCACGTGACCTGAATCAGAGAAAGTTCACGAGAAACATACAAATTGTGATTAGGAAATTAACTTCCTTTTTTATTATGACTATTGTATTTTCAAGCCTATAATAATTACTATTAGGATTAAAATTTCATTAAATTATACAATTTTCTAGAATGAAATGAGTTTTTTTAATATTAAATTTTAAAAATATTCTACTCAAATTTAATATTATATTATTACCATATATTATTAACACTAAAAATAAAATAAAATAAAATTTTAGTATATAGATTGGAATATGAAATTTCATACTATATTTCCATTCCATGTAACAATATTTTAAAAAAATATATTTAATTTTAAATTCTATTCCAAATTGAAATTTGATAAACTCATGCAAGTATAACATGTGGCCACTACTATTCCACAAATCTTCAAGTTTCCCACCAAAATCCTCTGTTTATGTTGAAATTCAAGGTCTCAAAAGGAAGGATTTGCAACTTTTAACATCATCTAATCCTATCACTTACGCTTTGTTTGTATGAAGGGAGGGAGGAATGATTGAAGTAAGGTGCAGTTAAATATGGTACGGAAATGCATGCTAAATGTTCCTTTTGTGTTTGTGGAAAAGACACGATAAATAAAGGTTTAATAATATTATTTTATTTAATTTGATGGTAGTGAGAATGTAATATTAAATATAAAGATTATGAAAATACGCTTATCATGTAAGATTTATAAATATAGTTATGAATAATTTTGAAAATTAAAATTTTTAAATATATTTATATTTTAATTCAGAGTGGTGTTTAGATGGATTGAACTTTAAAAAACTCATGTGCTCTCTCAAAGTCTCTTCCCAAAAGACTAAATAGCTTTCCTCTACCGTCTCCAAACCTATCAAATAACCTCCATCCAAAAAATCTGTTATTCTGCTGAGACGTGTAAATTAACAAAAAAAAAAAGAAAGAATAACAAAAGATATTTCCCAATTCTTGATTGAACAGCTATCTTAAATTGCTAGTTTGCAGAAATTTCCAAATACCCACAAAAACTCATGTTCCACATATTAATCAATTCATTTCTCATTATAGATTTTTTTTTTTACATTACCATCTTCTTCATGTTATAATATAACTCGTACAAATAGCTAGGTTAAATGTGTTAGGATCCCGCAATAAAATTACGAGAATAATTACGATGCTAGAAAAATAAAATAGGCACACAGAAAATTTACGTGGTTCACCCTTACTTGTTTTAAGGCTACGTCCACGGGACAAACTTCAAATATTTTTCTTCCACTGTTAAAAATAGAAGGTACACAAAGAGAATATTACAAAAATAGTGGCACTCAAGTGTTTCACAAAAACACCCTAAAAATTATAAATCTCACTATTTTTCTCTCTTTCCCAATTTTAGGACCTTCTTCCTAAAATATATTCTCTCCAGCAGATTTATTAATCTGTGAGCTCTCTCTTCTTCTTATATTAAAACTGAAGCAAAACACTTCAATTTATAGGAACAATTGAACGTGTTTTTGCCTTTAATCTCAGTGCAATTTGCACATCTTATTCAAAAGTGGTTGTTCAACAACCTTAACTCTTTCTTCTTCTTTTTTTTTTTTTTTTTTTTTTTGCAAATATGTGTGTGTGTGAGTGTGGGTCCCACATGTTTGAGGGACCCCACAACAATTCTCCCCCTCCCGACTACATGGTGGGACTCTCCATTCCTGCTGCTTTGACACACAGTTCGAACTTCTCCTTTGGAACGACCTTTGTCAATATATCCACAGCATTTTTGTCTGTATGGATCTTTCGCAACTGAAACTGCTTCTCTTTAATGGCAAGTCTAAGCCAATGATATCTTACATCAATGTGCTTCGTTGCATGATACATAGTGTTTTTGCTCAAGTCTAACGCACTTTGACTATCACAATAAACTATATATTCTTCCTGCTGCACACCCAATTCTTGAAAGAATCGTTTTAACCAAAGCATTCCCTTTCCTGCTTCCGTTGCTGCAACGCACTCTGCTTTAGTCGTTGATAATGAAATACATTTTTGTAATCTCGACTGCCATGAAATAGCTCCCCCTGAGAATGTAAATAGGTATCATGATGTAGATTTTCTTTCATCAAGATCACCGGCCATATCTGCATCTGTGTAACCAACAAGTGCAGCCTTTTCACCTCCAAAAGTTAAACATAACTTTGAAGTTCCTCTCAGTTATCTGAAGATCCACTTCACTGCTTCCCAATGTGTCTTTTGGGGATTTGATAGAATTCGATTCACAACGCCAACTGCATGAGCGATATCTGGTCTTGTACACACCATTGCGTACATCAAACTTTCGACCGCTGAAGAATATGGAACATTTGACTTATCTCCTTTTTCTTTCTCTGTTAATGGGTAGGATTTCTTACTCAACTTGAAGTGAGCGGCAAGCGAAGTGCTAACTGGTTTAGCATTCTTCATATTGAACATCTCTAGAACTCGTTCAATATATTTTTCCTGCGATAACCATAACCTACAGGACTTTCTGTCTCGAATAATCTCCATTCCAAGAATTTGCCTTGTCGATCCCAAATCCTTCATGTTAAATGCTTTTGACAAATCACTCTTTAACTTGCTAATCATGTGTGCATCTGGTCCAACAATTAGCATATCATCAACATGTAAGAGAAGGATGATAAATTTACCATCAGGGAATTTCTGGACATATACACAAGGATCTACATCTGTCCTTTTGTATCCTTGATACACCATGAAAAAATCAAACTTTTTATACCATTGTCGCGGTGCTTGTTTCAACCCATACAAGCTCTTCTTCAAGCGACAAACCATGTCTTCTTTTACCTAGACCTTGAATCCTTCTGGTTGTTCCATATAGATTTCTTCCTCTAGATCCCTATGTAAGAATGCGGTCTTTACATCAAGCTGCTCCAACTCAAGATTCAAATTGGCTACTAGACTTAGCACAACTCGAATAGAACTCACTTTTCACTACTGGTGAAAAAATCTCATCAAAGTCAATACCTTTCTTTTGAGTAAAGCCTTTGATGACCAATCAAGCTTTGTATCTCACTAGGTTGCCATCATCTTTCTTCAGTTTATACAACCATTTGTTCTTGAGTGTTCTCTTCCCTTTTGGAAGTTTCACCAGCTCATATGTATCATTCTTTTTCAAAGAATTCATCTCTTCTTGCATGGCCTTTCTCCAGTAATCTCTATCTTTGCAAGATTGCACTTCTTGGAAGCTCTCTGGCTCCCCCTCATCAGAAATCAAAATGTAATCAGAACTAGGGTACCTTGTAGATGGTTGGCATTCTCTAGTTGACCTTCTTAATTGAGGTTCAACTTCTTTTGGTGGAATGGGGTTATCTGGCTCCCCCTGCTCAACACCCTCTGCATCACTGTTATCATCTACAATTGTCTCTTGATCCCCTATGACTGGCTCTTCTCCTTCTTCTTGTTTTGATTCTGGCATTCCTTCCCCTATGGCATCATCTGTATGAATGCTTCCTGGTGTAATATCAACAATACCATCACTTGTGGATTCTTCACAGGTTGTATCTGCCATGATCTCATTCTCGTGGAATACTACGTCTCGGCTCCGGACTACTTTCTTTTTCACTGGGTCCCATAACCTGTAGCCAAACTCTTCGTCACCATAACCAACAAAAGTGCAAGGAACTGACTTGTCATCAAGCTTTGATCTCTACTCCTTCGAAACATGCATAAATGCCTTGCAGCCAAACATCCTCAAGTGAGAGTATGAAATATTTCTACCTGTCCAGACTTGCTCTGGGACATCAAAATCCAAAGGTGTTGAAGGTAGTCAGTTGATTAGGTAGACAGTAGTATTTACAGCTTCTCCCCAAAATGGTTTAGGTAAGTTGGCCATTTTGAGCATGAATCTGACTCTTTCAACAATGGTGCGATTCATCTGTTCAGCAACGCCGTTGTGTTGAGGCGTACCAGGAACTGTCTTTTCATGCCTGATACCATGCTGACAACAATAATCTCCAAACTCCTTAGAGATGTACTCACCACCATTATCCGTGCGCAAACACTTCAATGCCACTCCAGTCTCCCTTTCTACCAACGCATGGAATTGCTGAAAATGCTTGAATACTTGGTCTTTTGTGCGCAACAAATATATCCATGTTTTTCATGAGAAATCATCAATGAAGGTAAGAAAATACCTACTTCCTCCAAGTGATTCTACTTCCATGGGACCACATACGTCAGAGTGTACCAACTCCAACTTGTTGTCTCTCCTTCTAGAGCCTTTCAAAAAGGAGATACGATGTTGCTTCCCAAATAAACAATGATCACAAGAGTTTATTTTACCTTTGGCTAATGGTATGAGGGACTTCTTAGCCAATATATTCAACACTTTCTCACTAACGTGTGCCAGCCGCGTATGCCACAAAGTTGGTGAAGCATCATCTTCAACTGCATTCAGTTGACCCGCACATATTATTGCGTGCGTCTTATACAGCGAGCAACATAATTTTCCTCTCGCCACCACCAAAGACCCTTTGGTGAGTTTCCAATTACCGTCACCTGTATGATGGTGATAGCCTTCCTTGTCCAGTACACTCACAGACAACAGGTTCAACCGAAGATAGGGAATATGTCTCACATTTTTAAGTGTTAATGTGCATCCGACACTTGTCTTTATGCAGATATCACCGATTCCCACTACTTGCGAGACACTATTATTTCCCATTTTAATAGTGCCGAAATCCCCTGCTTTATAAGTGGAAAAGTATTCCTTTTTGGAATACAGTGGTATGAAGCACCGGAGTCTACTATCCACTCGGTATCTGCATCTCCAACATGACAGCAATCTGCATCATGAGTAACTAAAGTCACGTCACTATCTTCTCCTGAGACTGTAGCAGATGTATTTCTGTCATTCTCCTGTCTTCGGTCTGTATTATCCTGTTTGAGTAAACGACAATTTCTTTTGAGATGACCCTCCTTACCGTAATGGTAACATTTTCTCATCTCTTTAGACTTGGATTTACCACCTGACTTTACATGCCCTCGACCTCTACTCTTGCTCCGGCCCCTATTTTCTGTGACAAGGGCTTGTGACCTGGTACTGCCAACATCTCTTCTTTGTAGTTCTTCATTTAGTAGTCTATTCTTTACCATAGACATCATTACCACACCATTTGGAGCTGAGTTACACAATGACACCACAAGAGTTTCCCAGCTATCCAGTAAAGATCCCAACAGTAGGCATGCTTGCATCTCGTCTTCTAAGGACATACTGCAAACTGCTAACTCAGATACGAGTCCTTCAAAATCGTTCAAATGTTGTGTAATTGATCATCCCTCTGACAGCTTCAAGTTCATGACTTTACGCATCATGAAAACTTTTCCTTGAGCATTCGTAGCCTCGTACATATTCTCTAATTTCTTCTAGAGAACTTGGGGATCTTTTTCATTTCTAACATGATTGTACAGGCTAGCATCTATCCATTGGCGTATTGTACCCAATGTTTGTTTTTTTAAT
>CANUEP010108761.1:0-10776 GCA_947857235.1 Jatropha podagrica
AGTTAATTCTTAAGGATTAATCAAGATTCTATAATTTAATTAGGTAATTTGGTGGTATTTGGAGGTAAGAATATGAAAGAAAATGGAGGAAGAAGGAAGGATAAAATGGGGAGGAGGGAGATGGAGATGGAGAAGAAAAAAAAAATTGTCACCTAGTTAAGTAGCAAAGTCAAACATTGCTTCCTTGGTTTATGCTAAATCAATGGCCAAGATCTAGTCTTAGGTAATCGCATACAATGACTCCAAATATTCCTCAAATAATTCATTCTCAAATATTATTTAATTCTTAAATTTAATTAAATTAACTTCTAAAAAGTAATTCATCATTTATTCCTTAATATACCACAATAAAAATAATATTCCCTAGTTGCCGCAATTCTCTGAAAATATCACAAAATATTTCTTACCCACCTAAATCATGCACACATGATCCAAAAATATTAATTATAATATTAGACACATGTGGTAATTTTTCCAGACCGAAATAATACCAAGTCCCGGACTGATGGTACTATTCATAGAGCGGTAAGCACTACGACCGATACCGAAAAAGATTCTGAAAAATGGACCATGACAATCTAATATAGTCTCACTGATCCCAGCTTAACTCTACCCCACTCTTCTTCGATATTATATCATATTAATCATACTCAATCACCATAGAAGTCTATAAACATAGGATATGATGTAGTATATGGTAGATTACGTATTCATAATAGTCTAATTGGCTGTTAATATGATAAATGACATAGACAACTTATGTATGATGTCAAATTAGTGAGTGGATAAGGATAATCCATGTAGTCGTTATAGATTACATTGTGGGGACAAAGGTACACGAGACAGTGAAATATTATGCTATACATAGGGGTATGGTATACGGGTGGTTAGAGTTTTCCTCAATCACATGGTACGTTAGTATAGGAGAGAGACATATATAGTGATATCAAATTCATTCCAATCATATACATGCCCATTGGTATGACACAGGGTGACAGAATCAGCAAGGTATATATAGTATAATTCTTTTACCCAATCAAAATTAGTATGTTGCTCATGGACATTATATTACTATTTCCCCATCATATATGTATTTATTCACCCAAGTCCATATAACCCCCCACGTGGATATAATCTATCATGGCTACACTGCAGTTAACAACTTGCCATACCATACTATGGCAAAGGCCTTTACAATGACATCTAATATAGGATCCCTTACCCCAGCTTTACTCTACCCCACTACTGTCTAATATTATATGGTATTAATCACACTCAATCACCATAAAAGTCTATAAACATAGGATATGATGTAGTACATGGTAGATTACCCATCCATAATTGTCTAATTAGCTGTGAGTATGATAAATGACATATGCCACTTATGTATGATGTAAAATTAGTGAGTGAATAAGGATAATCCATATAAACATTATAGATTGCATTAAATACATTGTGGGGACAAAGGTACACGGGATAGTGATATATTATGCTAAACATAGGGGTATGATATACGTGTGTTAGTGTTTTCCTCAATCTTGTGGTACGTTAGTACAGGAGCGAGACATATACGGCGATATCAAATTCATTCCAACCATATAAATGCCCATTGGTATGACACAGGGTGATAGAATTAGCACGGCATATATAGCATGGTTCTTTTACCCCAATCAAAACTAGTATGTTGCTCATGGATCTTATATTACTAGTTTCCCACCATATACGTATTTATTCACCCCAAGTCCACATAACCCCCCACGTGGATATTCTGTATCATGGCTATACTACAGTTAACAACTTGCCCTACCATCGTACGGCCAAGGTTATTACAATGACATCTAATATAGGACCACTTATCCCAGCTTAACTCTACCGAACTCCTGCCCGATATTATATAGTATTAATCGTACTCAATAACCATAGAAGTCTATAAACATAGGATATGATGTAGTATATGGTAGATTACCTATCCATAATAGTTTAATTGGCTATTAGTATGATAAATGACATATGCCACTTATGTATGATGTCAAATAAGTGAGTGGATAAGGATAATCCATGTAATCGTTATAGATTACATTAAATACATTGTGGGGACAAAGGTACACGGTGTAGTGATATATCATGGTGGTATGATATATGTCTGGTTAGTGTTTTCCTAAATCATGTGGTGTGTTAGTACAGGAGTGAGATATATACGGTGATATCAAATTCATTCCAACCATATGTATGCCCATTAGTATGGCACAGGGTGACAAAATTAGCAATGCATATATAACATGGTTCTTTTACCCCAATCAAAACTAGTATGTTGCTCATAGACATTATATTGCTAGTTTCCCACCATATACGTATTTATTCACCCTAAGTCCATAGAGCCACCCACGTGGATATAATGTATTATGGCTACACTACAGTTAACAACTTGCCATACCATCCTACGGCCAAGGCTATTACAATGACATCTAATATAAGATCACTGATTCGAGCTTAACTCTACCCCACTACTGTCCGATATTATATTGTATTAATCATACTCAATCACCCTATAAGTCTATAAACATAGGGTATGATGTAGTATATGGTAGATTATCTATCCATAATAGTCTAATTGGCTATTTGTATGATAAATGGCATATGTCACTTATGTATGATGTCAAATTAGTGAGTGGATAAGGATAATCCATGTAATCGTTGTAGATTACAATAAATATATTATGGGGACAAAGGTACACGGGATAGTGATATATTATGCTATGCATGGGGATATGATATACGTGTCGTTAGTTTTTTCCTCAATCATGTGGTACGTTAGTACATGAGTGAGAGATATATGGTGATATCAAATTCATTCGAACCATATATATGCCCAATGGTATAACACAGGAAGACAAAATCAGCAAGGTATATATTGCATGCTTCTTTTACGCCAATCAAAATTAGTACGTTTCCCATGGACATTATATTACTAGTTTCCCATCATATATGTATTTATTCACCACAAATCCATATAACCCCTCACGTAGAGAAAATGTATCATGGCTACATTGCAGTTATCCACTTGCCAAACCATTCTATGGCCAAGGCTATTACAATGACATCTAAAAGAGGATAACTTATCCCAGCTTAAATCTACCCCACTCTTGTCCAATATTTTATGATATCTGTAAGCAAAATAAGGAAAGAACAAGTTATATGAGAAATATTCTAAAATAAGCAAAATAAATATAATTTTTCATAGGAATTTCCCTAAGCTTTTATATACTTATTTTTAAATAAAAATGTTATTGAAGTACTACTTGCCACCTTATGAAAACACAGTCATTTCTAACATATGTTTTAGACTTTTAGGTGGGTTAAGACGGTGCTCCAGCACCAAATGTGGCATTCGTCGTCAGGTCCTTCGGGATTACGCGGTGGGTGTTACATTTAGAGGGTGCTCTGGCACCGAATGTGGCATTCGTCGTCTGGTCCTTCGGGATTGGCGGTGGTTGTTACAATTACCTATCCATAATAGTCTAATTGGCTGTTAGTATGATAAATGACATATGCCACTTTTGTATGATGTCAAACTAGCGAGCGGATAAGCATAATCCGTATAATCATTATAGATTACATTAAATACATTGTGGGGATAAAGACACACGGGATAGTTATATATTATGCTATACATGGGGGTTTGTTATATGTGTGGTTAGTATTTTCCTCAATCATGTGGTACGTTAGTACAGGAGTGAGACATATATGGTGATATCAAATTCATTCCAACCATATATATGCCCATTAGTATGACACAGGGTGACAAAATCAGTAACGTATATATAGCATAGGTCTTTTACCCCAATCAAAATTAGTATGTTGCTCATGGACATGACATTACTAGTTTGGTACCATATATGCTTTTATTCACCCCAAGTCCATATAACCTACTAAGTGGATATAATGTATCATTGTTACACTGCAGTTAACAACTTGCCACACCAATCTGTGGCCAAGGCTATTACAATGACATCTAATATAGGATCACTGATCCCAGCTTGACGCTACCCCACTCATGTTTGATATTATATGGTATTAATCATACTCAATCACCATAGAAGTCGTTAAACATAGGATATGATGTAGTATATCTTAGATTACATCTCCATAACACTCCAATTGGCTATTAGTATGATAAATCACCTATGCCACTTATGTATGATGTCAAATTAGTGAGTGGATGAGGATAATCCATATAATCGTTACAGATTACATTAAATACATTGTGGTAACAAAGGAACACGAGATAGTGATATATTATGCTATACATGGGGGTACGATATATGTGTGGTTAGTGTTTTCCACAATCATGTGGTACTGTAGTACTGGAGTGAGACATATATGGTGATATCAAATTCATTCCAATCATATATATGCCTATTGGTATGACACAGGGTGACAGAATCAGCAAGGTATATGTAGCATAGTTCTTACCCCAATCAAAGTTAGTATGTTGCTTATGGACATAGTTTCCTACCATATATGTATTTATTCACCCCAAGTCCATATAAACCCCCATGTGGATATAATGTATCATGGCTACACTGCAATAACAACTTGCCATACCATTTTATGGCCAAGGCTTTTACAATGACATCTAATATAGGATTGCTGATCCCAACTTAACTCTACCCCACTCCTGTCCGATATTAAATGTTATTATTCATACTCAATCACCCTGGAAGTTTATAAACTTAGGGAATGATGTAGTATATGGTAGATTACCTATCCATAACAGTCTAATTGGCTATTTGTACGATAAATGGCATATGTCACTTATGTATGATGTCAAATTAGTGAGTGGGTAAAATTAATCCATATAATCGTGATAGATTACATTAAATACATTGTGGGAACAAAGGTACACGACATAGTTATATATTATGCTACACATGGGGGTATGATATACTTGTGGCTAGTGTTTTCCTCAATCATGTGGTACATTAGTATAGAAGTAAGACATATATCGTGATATCAAATTCATTCCCACCATATATTTGCCCATTGGTATGACATAGGGTGACAGAATCAGTAAGCTATATATAGCATAATTTTGACCCCAATCAAAATTATTATGTTGCTTATTAACATTATATTGCTAGTTTCCCGCCATATATGTTTCTATTCTCCCCAAGTCCATATAACCCCCACGTGGATATAATGTATAATCACTACCTTGCAGTTAACAACTTGCCATACAATTGTATGGCCAAGGCTATTACAACGACATCTAATATAGGATCACTGATCGCAACTTAAACCTACCACACTCCTGTCCGATATCATATGGTATTAGTCATACTCAATCACCATAAAAGTAGATAAACATAGGATATGATGTAGTATGTCGTAGATTACCTATCCATAAGAGTCTAATTGGCTATTAGTATGATAAATAACATATGCCACTTATGTAAGATGTCAAATTAGTAAGTGGATGACGATAATTCATATAATCGTTATAGATTACATTAAATACATTGTGGGAGTAAAGGTACACGGGATAGTGATATATTATGCTATACAAGGGGGTACGATATACGTGTGGTCGTGTTTTCCTCAATCATGTGGTTGGTAGTGCTGGAATGAGATAAAGATGGTGATATCAAATTCATTCCAACCATATATATTCCCATTGGTATGACACAGGTTGACAAAATCAACAAGGTATATATAGCATAGTTCTTTACCCAATCAAAATTAGTATGTTGCTCATGGACATAGTTTCCCATCATATATGTATTTATTCACTATAAGTACGTATAACCCCCCACGTGGATATAATGTATCATGGCTACACTGCAGTTAACAACTTGGCATACCATTCTAGGGCCAAGGCTTGTAGAATGACATCTAATATAGGATCGCTGATCCTAGATTAACTCTACCCCACTCCTATCCAATATTATATGGTATTAATCATACTCAATCACCCTAGAAGTCTATAAACATAGGGTATGATGTAGTATATGGTAGATTACCTATCCATAACTGTCTAATTGGCTATAAGTAAGATAAATGACATATGCCACTTATGTATGATGTGAAATGAGTGAGTGGATAAGGATAATCCATATAATCATTACAGATTACACTAAATACGGGATAGTGATGTGTTATGCTATACATGGGGCTACGATATACGTGTGGTTAGTGTTTTCCTCAATCATGTGCTACAGTGGTACAGGAGTGAGACATATATGGTGATATCAAATTCATTCCAACCATATACATGCCCATTGGTATGATAAGGGGTGATAGAATTAGGAAGGTATATGTACCATAGTTCTTACCCCAATCAAAATTAGTATGTTGCTCATGGTCATAGTTTCGCACCATATATGTATTTATTCACCCTAAGTCCATATAAACCCCCACGTGGATATAATGTATCATGGCTACACTGTAGTAACAACCTGCCATACCATTCTATGGCCAAGGGTTTTACAATGACATCTAATATAGGATCCCCGATCCCAGCTTAAATCTACCCCACTCCTGTCCAATATTATATGGTATTAATCATACTCAATCACCCTAAAAGTCTATAAACGTAGGTATGATGTATTATATGGGAGATTACCTATCTATAATAGTCTAATTGGCTATTTGTATAATAAATGGCATATGTCACTTACGTATGATGTCAAATTAGTGAGTTGGTAAGGATAATCGATAAATCTTTATAGATTACATTAAATACATTGTGGGGACAAAGGTACACGGCATAGTTATATATTATGCTATACATGGGGGTATGATATACTTGTGGCTAGTGTTTTCCTCAATCATTTGGTACATTAGTACAAGAGTAAGACATATACGATGATATCAAATTCATTCTGACCATATATTTGCCCATTGGTATGACATAGGGTGACAGAATTAGCAAGGTATATATAGCATAGTTTTGATCCTAATCAAAATTATTATGTTGCTCATGGACATTATATTACTAGTTTCCCACCATATATGTTTTTATTCTCCCCAAGTCCATATAACCCCCACGTGGATGTAATGTATCATGGCTACCCTATAATTAACAACTTGACATACCATTGTGTGTCCGAGGCAATTACAATGACATCTAATATAGGATCACTGATCCCAACTTAAATCTACCCCACTCCTATCCGATATTATATGGTATTAATCATACTCAATAACCATAGAAGTCGATAAACATAGGATATGATGTTGTATATCGTAGATTACCTATGCATAATAGTCTAATTAGCTATTAGTATAATAAATAACATATGCCACTTATGTATGATGTCATATTAGTGAGTGGATAAGGATAATTCATATAATCGTTGTAGATTACATTAAATACATTATGGGAAGAAAGGTGCATGGGATAATGATCTATTGTGCTATACATGGGGATACGATATACGTGTGGTTAGTGTTTTCCTCAATCATGTGGTACGGTAGTACTGGAGTAAGATATATATGGTGATATCAAATTCATTCCGACCATATATATTCCCATTGGTATGACACAGGCTGACGGAATCAGCAAGATATATACAACATAGTTCTCTCCCTAATCAAAATTAGTATGTTGCTCATGGACATAGTTTTCCACCATATATGTATTTATTCATCATAAGTCCATATAACCCCCACGTGGATATAATGTATCATGGCTACACTGCAGTTAACAACTTGGCATACCATTCTATGGCCAAGGCTTTTATAATGACATCTAATATAGGATCGTTGATCCTAGCTTAACTCTACCCCACTCTTGTCCGATATTATATGGTATTAATCATACTCAATCACCCTAGAAGTCTATAAACATAGGGTATGATGTAGTATTTGGTAGATTACCTAGCCATAATAGTCCAATTGGCTATTTGTATGATAAATGACATATGCCATGTAACACACTAATTTTTGGAATTATGAATAATGGCTACTGGATTACTAATTGGTACCAAATCGGGGTATTGGTATGAATTTAAATTCAAATATGTTATTTTCATAATTATTTTTTATAGATTGTGATTCATGCGTTACACGTTCTTTGTTTGATTATTCGTGCATTTAATGGTTACTGTTTGGCGAATTGGGAAGTTGTGCCTTAGGAAGTCTAGTTATGGAATTTAATGTGATGCGGTTCTAGTTGTACCTAGATATTTGGAATTGAGAGAGAGAATAGTGTTAAATTGATTTTGAAATATTTTTCCTAAATTGATTTGATTTGGGTAGTAAAATAATTAATTTGGTATTGGTTTTCTATTATTGGGATTTGATTTTAAAATAAGATTTATTGACCATTATTGTTAGTCATTTATTATTTAAGAAATTATTCGTTAAAGTATAGTTTTAAATGTATCAATGGTATTTCATTTATGGGTATTTTATTAAATGGGTTTTAAATAATTGGGCTTATTTAATTATAGGCCTTTTTTTGTCTTTTTTTAAAAAAAGAAAGAAAAAAAAGAGAAAAAAAGATATTTTAACCTAAGGTTAAAAAGGGTGGTCGACACCCTCTTTTGTAAAGAGAGTGCCGCCCTCTTCACTCGCACACACTCAAGAGAGAAAGAAAAGAAAGAAAAAGAGAGAGAAAGAGTGTCTTCTTCTAATTTTAACCATTGGAATCTACAATCACATGAAATTGAGAGTTTGTAACATTGAGATAGTTGTTGAAATTAGAAAATTCAGGGTGCAAATAGGCTGTGATCACAGAAGGCATTCCATAATCAAGGTAAGTTTCTATTTTGCAATCCGTATGTTTGATTTTGTTATTAGAGTCATTGATGTTAAGAGATTTCAAATCCCTAAAGGTTGATGTTAAGAGATTTCAAATCCCTAATTTTACATCATACATAAGTGGCATGTAACACCCCATTAGCGATCTCATTGGACCAGTACAGGAGGTATCACATTCTGTGCCAGAGGCACGTACAAGCTTGCTTATTAGTGCAGATCTAGTATGAAGTAAACAACAATGATCCAAACAACTTATTGATTAAATTAAAATGCGCAGCGAAGTTTTGTAAATCGTAACTTACGTTAAATAGTCAGATTGTAAAAGTCAAGAAAGTTTAATGCTTTCAAGCATTAGTGATAACCCATCAAATAGTTCTAAAGTATTTTAGGCAATTCCTAGAGAAAATAACTAGAACATCCTTTGAAAATAACATTTAGGAAACGATTAAACCTATTATTAAAATATTCCAAAATAGCAACGAAATTGCTAAAAATCCTTTATAACATTGAATGTTCCATTATAATAAAATGCATTCTCAAAGAAACCATTCTCAAATCCAAAATTTATAAATCCAAAAATGTCAAAAGTTCAATCTTCAAAATCAGAGACCAAGTCCCTGTAGAATAGATCCAAATCCTTATAGAGTTCAAGAAATGAAATCAAATGTATCGAAATAAATAAGCTCTAAGCCCCACATAGGAAATCGATGCTCTCTTTATTATGAGTCTAACAAATGCCATGAGTTTGTAGTATAAACTCACACTCTAGTCTGGAAGTAGAAGATCTTCTCTCTAGAGACATGTACTTGAGATCCATAGTAAACAAATCTTCAACCTATGCGAGTTTAAAAAACATCACACTAAATATAAAACTTAATGGTACTCAACCATATATATGCATCACATAGCAAACAGGCATGGTTCATTGAAACCATACACAATATCAATATATATATACAGCATTTACTACAATAGCCCACAAAGGCAACTTATTTCTCATATGTGTGAATACTCAAATTTTGAGGCTCAAAAGGCAAGTTTTGAGAATTCTCCGGAACGAGAAAAAAACTAGAAGGTCTGTCGGCCGCAGCGGTGGCAGCCGCTATCGCCGGCGGCGACAGCGGCTGCGGTCGGCCTTTAATACCCAATTTTTAGGCTCAAAAAGCCTATTTTCCTGGACTGCAAACAGCACGGTCGGACCAAAGGCCATTTTGGAAGTTCATCGAAAGTATACCAATATGGTACTTGAAACGTCCGAAAAATTACGAGGATCGCAGAACTGGTCCCGAAATATTTTTTGGAGGCCCGGAACTCCTAAAAAAGCCTCCGGAAGTGAAAAAGAGAGAGAGGGCGGAATGCACCCGCCCCAGTTAGGGCGGTTGTGCCCGCCCAGCAGGGCGGTCGGACCCGCCCTGGAAGGGCGGTCACGCCCGCCTGGTAGGGCGGTCGCGCCCGCCCTGGCCGGCGGTCATCCCGCCCAAACCAGGCGTGATCCCGCCCAATCAGGGCGGTCACGCCCGCCCTGCAGGCGGTTGCGCCCGCCCCCGAGTCTATTTTCGCCTATAAAATGAGGCCCCGGGCTCCGTTTTCAAGGCACAGTCTGTGTTGGCGGACATTCCCTTTCTCCCTTATGCTCCTTGCGTTTCTTTAATGCTTTTCTGCATTTTTAATTTCTGCATTCTTGTTTGTTATTTGGTCACCTAAATTAAACCAATTAATAATTCCTTTAACAAGAAACTGATTCTGGAGTTAAGAAGCGGGCGTCGATTAAATCAGGTATGTGAGACGAAACTCTGCCTATTTAATTTCAGCACTCCATGCATATTTCTCTTCTACTCCTAATAATTCTATAACTGCATAAATGCATCCAGATCATCATTGCCTCGGTGAATAAATTTAGGCTAATGCCCGGTTAATCAATAATCGTGGTATTAAAGCCTTAAATCCGACAATATTGGCCTAAAAGACCTAGTTAATCAATAACTATGGTTAATAGCCTCTATTTCGAACAGT
>CANUEP010108813.1:0-37104 GCA_947857235.1 Jatropha podagrica
ATAGATATATATATATATATATATATATATATATATATATATATATATATATATATATATATATATGAAATTTCAAATTTCTATGCATGCAAAAAAAAATTATGATTCATTATATTATAATTTAAATAATAATAGTTAAAAGTAACAAATTTTTAATAGTCAAAAGCAATTAAAATTATAAATATATTACCTCTATTTCATAATACTTGTTACATTTAGAATTTCACGTTATTTAGGAAAAAAAATTAAATTTATCTAAATTATAATAAATTATTAAATAAATTGACTAGATTACCTTTAATTTAATATTAATCTCTAAAAAAACCATTAAAGTAATGATTATTGGATATATATAAAGCGTAAACATGAAAAAAAATATTTATTACTTCTTGAAACCATAAATGTAAAAACTATTTTGTAATAAATTATTTTCTCAAATGTGATAAATGTTATTGAATAGAGGTGATATATAACGGTATGATAGAACAAATTCATAATTAGAACGAGATTAAACTTATAATATTAATATAACAAAAATAAAAATAATAAATTGATATCATAATTAGAATATGATTAGTAATAATATTTTTATCAATTCATAAACTTAACATGAGTATTTTAGAAACTCGTGTTTTCATAATTCATACTTTTATATATATATTAATTTTTTTATAACGTGCGTTACACATTGACCTCATTCATTATATTAAAATATAAATTTTGTTATTTATGTAATATTAAAATATAAATTTTTATTTAGATTAAAATAAATACAATGATTAATTAATATTGCACTTTATAAATGCAATGAAATTTTATAATATATTTTGTAATGTAATAGTTAATTAAAGAGAAAATAATATTTCTGTTTTTCCTCTATATTACAATTTTGCATTTGCCATACTGCAAAATATTCTATAATTTGGTGATGATATAATATTAATATAATAAATTAAGACTTATTTTGCATAACCACAATATAAGATATAACTTTAATCTTCACATCAATTATTTTTGTCAGATGAAATTAAACTGAAATTTTGTCAGTAGCATGTAATATTTTAGACCATATTTTTGCACACAAATCCAAAAATAAATTGCTAAAATTCTCAACTCCACGTGAAAATCAATAGGTAAAGTTGTAAACAACAATATTGGTAATAGAATGTATTCTTTCAAATTTAAAAAAGATATAAATGAGATTAAATTTAAAAATTATAAAATCATATATAAAAAGTATTTGAAAAAATATTAAAATTTTTGAAGGTCTAATAATCTTTATATCTATTTAAAAAATATTTAAAGAAATATATCCAATTAAATCATAAAAAAATAAATAAAATTCTATAAATATAAAAAATAAAAGAATAAAATATTGAATAAAAATAGAGCTCTTGAATAAAATTCTATAAATATTTATTCAATATTGAATAAATATTGAATAAAATTGATAGTAAATTCAAATATTTATAGCCTATTTTTCAAAATGATTTCATTAGACTAAAAAAGAAAATTTCTATTTTTATATATTAATCAAATACTGTAATTTTATACTTTCATTGCTTTTATTAAATTTAAAAAATTTTAAAATACGATAACATGTAAATGATTCAAATAAGAGTACACCATCATCTCTTCGAAAAAATCAAAGAGAAATAATATATTTAAAAAAATTTATTTTAATTTTATTATAATTAATTAATTAATATAGTCTAATGATAAAGTGTTTAATCGTATTTTAAAAAATTCAGAATATAATAAATTAATAAAATTGAAGTTCTATTTTCCATAATTGAATTAAATTTTTAATTTTCCTCCTAAAAAGCAATATAATATGAGAACATATGATTAAGAAAATAAAAATTATTAATTATAAAAATTAGTGGACAATAATATTACAAGATCAAATACAGTGTATATATATATATTCTCGAATTAAAATGCATAAAAATCTAATTAAAAAGATATTCAAAAATATAAATGTAATCTATTTTTTATTAAAAAATATTAAAATAAAATAGATAACTTAATTATTTTATTATCTATTAAGTTAAAAAGGGTAAAATAATATATATAATAAATATATAAATGATGTAATATGTATTTAGCTCTAAAATTTAATTTAAATCCTAAATTGAATAAAATTATAAACATAAATAGTAAATAAAAGAATTTTTAATTTTTATGCCTTACTATATAACATTAAAATAATAAAAATAAAATATATTTATTAAAATATAGTTAACATTAATGAGCTATTAAACATAATATTTAAAATAAAATTTAATTAGTTATCGATAACGTTATTTTAGATGAAACCCAAAAGATTATCACTAGCAATTGGTAAATTATTCAAGATATAGTTACAAGTTAGCAGCTTTAATGCATCTAAATATTGATCATCCACACACAGGTATTAGAATATTTGTGAACGATAATAAAATTCTTATATACAGTTCGACTCCAAGTATTGGGTCTTGATTAATAAGATGAACAACAAATTAAACCAGCTTTTAGGGTTAAAACTAAGAAAATATATATATATATTTTTTTTCTGTCATCATCACTATACACAATGAATATCGAGCCTGAGATTTCGGAGTTCTATGGCATCACCTTTTTCGTTAGGCTCGGAAATGATTTGCTATACATATGTTAATCTACTACAAGGTTCTCCATAACCAGAGAGCACAACACCAAACCGGACATCTTCATTGAATCATGGAAAGGACAATTAATGCAACACGCCAATTACGTAAAGATAAGCTAAAAGATGAAATGAACAGACACCAAGAACATAAAGTTCGATCACAAAAATTTTAAAAATTAATTTTCTCGAAAACTGATAAACTCATTAATGGGTCATTATCTCACTAATTACCAGAACTTGCTTACATCTGTTGTTTTCTTCTATGAACTAGTTACTACAGTAAAAAAAAAAAAAAAAAAAAAATTCTGGCTTTTCTCCCAAGGTTTTGACAAGTAAAAGCCTGCAGAGTAAACGGTAAATATATATTTATATACTTTCTGTGTTTGTTCAGGGGTCTGGGGCAGAAATTATCAGAAACCAGTATAAAAAATTTATTTTACATTTTTCTTGAGATTTGCATTTATAATAATATAGGGTTTCGAGATTTTGGAGAGGAAAACATGGCAAGAAGAAAGTTTGGACCCTTTCAATTCGGGTTTTAAAAAAGATGATGGCACAAGGTTTAGAAGCTTCCGCCCCTGAGACAAGAATCTCTAGCTCAAAGATTGAAGCCGAGCCTCAGGCTTCTACCTAATAATATAAGAAGCTATACCCTCCGACATACATATCAATATTATATGGAAGAGTTGACAATCCTTTTTTTTTTTTTTCCTTTAAAACTACGTTATGGTTAATTAGCTAGCAGTAAAATATAATAATTAATTAAAAATGCTGCTTTCAGGTTTTGATTTATATATTATATAGCAATAATTACTATTTTAATTTTCATATGTATCATATTAATTTGATATGTAATGGGTGTAATTTTGAAACTATAATTTTTACATTTTTATACTATTCAATAAGTATTTTTATTATAATTTAATAGATGATTATATTAATTTCTTGATCATTGAACGATAAATATAACAGAGAATAATACATAAAATATTAACCCTACCCAAAGGCAGAGGTTCAAAACATTTTTTTTCCAATTTATTATATAACTTAGTGAACTTCTTTTTCTTTAATTTTGTCTCCCTAACCCTAATTTTGAAAATTTCTCTTTGACATTCCTAATTTTGAACCTTGGCTCCACCACTGAATTATCTACCCATTACCTTTCACACAATTTAATGCTGTGTACGTCTACTAAATTCAATACACCTTGGAGGCTATTTATAACTATCCAGGCTCTTAATGACTAGTATTGTACTATGTAGTATTTTTTTTTATCAGTTAAATTTTTTATTTTATTATTAAAATCTAGAAAAAATTTAACCTAACCAAACGTTTAAACTACGGTCATCAGATCTTCCCAATACAAGCTCTAGCAAAATTTAAATTTAAGATTTTTAAATAAATTTTACCACCTCATTTGCTAGCTATTTTAGAATTTTTAAATCAAAATTCATATCCATTGAGATTCAATTTTATTTAATTAATAAATAATCAATTTATCCAGCTTAATTGACAAGATGTAAACTGCTTTAGTTTCACCGATTGAGTTGGCTAATTGAATTGTCATTTTGTCATATTTATATAAATTATTTTATAACTTTAGACACTGAAATTTCAAACTATAACCTTTTTCACCACTCATCATTACAATTACAGGCAGTGACATTCTCATAGCTCAATCTTGTTTTTTCCTTCAACATTTAGTTTGCTTAGAACAGACAGAAAGAGATTCAGAATCTTTTGAGCACTATATAGATAGATTAAGGCGTGCAGCATACTTACAAAACAACTGACCCAATTGAATCGACTCAGTTCGATTTTGTCAAGTTGCTTACAAAGAAATTTTGTTGTCAATTTAAATGGAAATTTCTTTGATTTAGCTCAATTTTGTAAAAAGTAATCGATTAAGATTAAAATCGAATCGATATGAAAAACCAATCAAATTGATTCGATGCTGATGTCAATTTCGGTTCAATTGAATTTTACATTTGAAAATTTCAATTTGTTTTTTTATAACTTTAGTTCGGTTTGAGTAGATTCCACCGTTTATACCCTCTAGAATACACCAATAGATAGAAGTGGTTGACAGTGTTACATCTATGTTGAAATTTCAAATTTTATTTTTAATATATATAAAAATATTTTTAAAACTCAAAACACACGTTTAAGCTCCGTTTAGTATAAATAAATTCAAAATATGAAATTTATTTGTAAATAAATTATATTAAAATTCATTTGCAATAAAATTTTTATGTTTAATATGATTAATTTAAACAATGTAATTCAATTGAATTTCATATAATTATCACGTATGAATAATTTCATAATTGAAAGTTCATTTACTTTTGTTTTTAAAAATACCATTAAAATAGTAAAATTTCACAAAAATAAATAATAAATATCAATTATATTTATATTATGCTATATAATTTTTTTATTTTTTATTAAAATAAATATATAGAATAAAAAATATTGATAAAATGATTCTGCGATAAATATATATTTAAATTGAATCTCTAGTAAAAAGATGTTAAAAATATTAAAATAAAAGATGAAAGTATTAAATAAAAAACACAATAATAAGAAAATATTTTCTTAAAAACAAAATTTTTAAATGGTTTTGGTTAAGTTTGATAAAAAAAACAAGTTAAATAAGTAAAATTTTGATTCCATAGAAGGAGAAAAGTAATTTGTCATGTAAAAATAGATTGCTTAGTTTTATGAAATTCATTCAGAAATTAGTACATCTATTTGTTTGAAATTTTGTGTAGTTATATTCAATTTTATGGAATTTAATTTTTAAAATTGATATTTATGTTTTTTTATTTCAAACATAAAAATATAAATTGTTAAATGAATTTCTTAAGATTTTGTGGAATTTATTTATTCCAAATAAGGGGTTAAATTTGTATTTATATATCTCTAATTATGTGTATGTTATATATATATATATATATATTTATTATTTATGATGAATTTTATTTTCGGTTAGTACGATAAGGGTGCAGAGGGCAAGGATAGGAGTGTTGGTTGGGACCACGAAAATTCTGCGCTGGAATTGTACGTATCAAATGATAAATACTGTCAAAATTTAAAACCAACGGCTACGATCTGTCCCATCATGTCAGTGCTTTCAATGGTCCGATGTTAATCAATAACAGTGGTTACACTTGCATGTCTCTGGTTTGTGTTGCATGGGATGATAATATATTACTCTATTCGATTGCATAATCAATAATTATAATTTATAACAACTCATTTATTTATTCATCACCATTATTACTATTATACTCTACTCCCCATGAATTCTGCCGTTTTGCCGTTGAAGAAAGTTCTTCATAGTCTATATTTTGATTTTTTGTTTTTAATTTCTGAGTCAAAAATATTTTTTTTGTCTTATATGAGGAATAAAAAATTAATTTTAATGTAATTAAGAAAAAATTTCCTATGAGTGGCAATAATATATAATTAAAGTTTTATAATATTTATAAGTATAGTGTAATAATAAGCATATAATTAAGTTTCTATAACGGTGGTAAATACATATATAATTTCCGCATAAACTTAATTTAAATTACTTTTTAATATTCAAAAAGAAAAATTTAGATTTTTGTACTATACACAAGAGAAAAGAAAAAGACTTTCCAAATTTGAAAATTTTGACTTCTTAAAATGTATTTGTGTTTTAAAATATAATCAAATAACTAAATTGATAAATAAAATCAAATGATACAAATGGCATAGAGCAGATGAGAAATTAAGAATAAAAGGATAGAGAGAATTAATTTCATAAAAAGATTTCACTATCATAACTCATCAAGCTACTAATATACACATATTTTGTTTTTCCATAAAAGAGATCAAAACAAGAAGTAAAAAAGATGAATTAAACATCATCTTTTAATTTTGTTTAATCTCATTAATCCCACCTTCTAATTTTGATAAACAAGGAGTAGTTAGATGAACCTCCTCTTGATCAACTTGTAATGAAGAAACACAAGGAGCAGAAGAAGAATAATCATCAGAAAAATTTGAAGAAGTGTAAAAAGATAAAGGAGAAGAAGGAGAACAAGAACAAGAGCAACAACAAGAAGAAGAATCGCTAATAGTACTAGTAGAAGAATGGCTAGCAAAAGCAAGATCAACCAGTAAATCCACAAAAGCACCAATTATATACCCATGATTGCTTTTTCCATTGACTTTTAAATAACAACATAATAACTCCTCAAGACCTTCCCAATCTTTTAATCCATGAGCTTCTACCATTTCTTCCATTGATTTCTTAAAATCCAAATAAGGCTCTTGAGAATCCATCGACAATACTATACTTTCTTTAAATGGAAACGCACCATTGTTGTTCTTTACTTGGTCCAAGATTGAACTAGTCTCTTCAGGCTCAAAAAATAGTCGTTCTGACCTTAAACCTCGAATAACCGTTTCTAAAGACTCACCGGCGGCTGCGGCGGCGGCTGAGTCGTCGTCTGAGGCGGCAGTAGAGAAACTTGCAGACTCAGAAGAAGAGTTAGTAAACCAAGATTCATGAGTTTCCTCTAAATTATAGGAAGAGTTAAGGGTTTTGAGCATATTGTTATTAGTTCTGAAAGAAAGGGTTTTTGGTTGTTGGCAATAAACAGACCAAGACCATGAGGATTTTGATGAAGATGAGGAGTCTGTGTTAATCTTGGAAAGAAATGGAAGTTTCATTTTCTTGCCCATGGGGATTTGTGTGTGCGTGTGTTTTAAGAGATGGGTAGATGGTTTGAATGATTTTGTTGGAAGGCAAAGAAATATGAAATTCAAGATTTTCTCTTGTTTGTGTAGGGCATTAATGGGCAAGTCAGATAGAGAGAGAGAGAAACGAGTGGGTGAAGTGGGAAGAAAGAGAGAGAGAGAGAGTTGAGGGGCTTTAGTTCTTTTTATTGTTTGTTTATTAAATTATTTAGAACTAAATGTATTGTTTAAGTTGATGTCATTCAATAATAATAATCACATATGGTTCGTAAGTTAATTTAATAACAAATAAGGTTTTCTTTATTTAATTCATTTACACAGAAAAACTTTTTTCTATTCCAATTCTTAAAGACATTTACTCTAAATCTGTATATTCTAAACTATTATTCATGCAATACCGTCCAATGACATCATTTATAAAATAATAAGAAAACTCTCATTGTTAATAATTGTAGAATAAATGGTTAGACACTCTTCTTTTTAAGCGAAAAAAAATTAAATTAACCGGTTACGATATAATCTTTTCTTTTGAGTTTCTTTGTTACATACAGCTCAATTACATGACCACCCATAGGTGACATGCAACGTCCTCTTTCTTATTTTAAAATTAAAAGAAAATTTTGAAATTTTGAATCTTCCCCATGAAATAATAATTAATAATTAATTAAAAGTACTATAGGATTAACTGTTAAAGCTCTTTATAACTAAAAGTATGGCAACGATGTAGTACGTAGTAGCTGCCAATAATTAATTTTTGTGAGCCGTAGTTTTTAAAAGTTTCCATTAATTCATAAATTACCTAAATGATTGTTTAATTTGAATAATACGTAATCGCCAATTTCAAATGCAATCTAAATTGTTGTAGAAAACAACTTCTCTTCATTAATTATGCCCTAGCTGATGCTCAAATAAAAAATAATGCAATTCAAATGCTATATTATTAAATATTATAAAAAATACTCTTTAATCAAAATATTAAAAGCTATCTAAACAGATTGGTTAATTATCTTTTTTATCGGAATCTATTGAAAGAAATAAATTTAAATTTTGGGGGTAAAAATAAAGAGTAAAATGTAAATAAAATAAAAACAATAAACATAAATGGGGTGTATGGGGATCAAAATCATGTGTAAGTAGCTTTAAGGGGGATATCTGTATCACGTGTTTCCATATGCATTCCAGTGGATCGATTGAGACATGAGAGGGACAAACTAATGTCTGCTTTCTTCTCTACTTGATTGATGTTTAGGAGTGCCCGGTTCATTAATTAAAAACGGGAGCTTTGGTTCAATGAACTGATGGATCAGGGCTCGGGTTAAATGAAATTGGGATCTGAATCGGTTCTTAAGGTTTGAAGTTTTGGTTCAATGAACTTTTGTCTTCTCCTTATTATTTTTTTTTGGAAACTGAATTGAATTAGAATTATTAATTCAATGAAGCCAATTTTGGCTCTAAAACCTTTGAAAGGAACTGAGCATAATCCTATTTCATCTCGATCTAATATAAAACCAATATTTTCGGGTCGATTTAAACAAATTTTAAATAGTTCAAATTCTTTAAATTATAAACCTTTTTCTTAGTTATTGCATGTTTATGTATACAAATATACAGTTAGTATTTGACTTGCAGTGGTCCCTTATGCTATCCATAAAAAACCATAAACCATAAATGAAGATTTTGAAGTTCAAAACCTTTCACTAAAATTTTAGGAATAAGGTTGGAAGACGCAAGCACTCGGTAACACTACAAAATTGCAGAATGACAGGTTGCCCCACCATCTTTATTTATTTTTTTTATTCTTCCATAAATTGTAAAAAACACGAAGAAGAAGAAGAAGAAGATAAACAAAAATTTTACCCCTTCTAATTATCTTTTTACTGGTTCCGTATCTTTTTCTTTTTGTACAAATTTGAGCTCAACCTATAAAACTGTAGCGAGACCAAAGTTAATAACTTGTAGCTTTCGTGATGAAACAGTAAATTTTCTTTTTTTCACATTCTTTTTTAGGGGTGTCCCAGAAAAGATTATTGTCTTTATGTATGAAGCTGTGCGTGGAAGTATGATCTTATTCCCTTTTCTCCATATATCTAAGGGACCATATAATCACTTGTCATGTTCTTTAGTCCTTGCCAACAGAATAATCTTCAGGTTTTGATTGGTAAAGGAATAATCTTTCTTTTACTTTTACTATAAAAAGGAAATTTTACCAATTTCATTTCACCATTTTTGGGTGCATCGGTTATAAGACACTTCTTGCACCTTTCTTCATTCATTCATCTTTCAAACTTCAACTAAAATTTATGTTATATATTGTTTCCCCACAAACAGTAATACTATGAGTTCTTTTTTGTTACTAATAATTCAAACGACTTATATTTTTATGTGTAAATGACTTAATTTATTTTTATATTTTTCTTAGTTTATTAATAAATTTTGATATTTACAGATTTGAGATTTATTTTAATTTTTTTCATAATTTCACTAATTCTATTTATATATAATTGACTTGATGAGATATGCTATATATAAATAAGTACCATTTAAATACCCATTTAGCATTAAAAATTTTATTTTAATTTTTTTTAAAAAAAATAAAAAGTAAGTAAATATTATAAAATTATTTATTTTAACTTGATAAAAAATATAATATAAATATTAAATAATTGTAACATTAATTATAATTATAAAATATGTATATATAATTTTTTATTTAAAAAATAACTATTTTAAATATTTATTAAATAAATAACAAATAGCAGAAATCCGTATTCTTGAACTTGAACCCAATACGAGTATACTATCCAAATACATTCTAAACCTACTTATTTATTATTCAAACCCGGTAAAATTAAAACTAAATTGTCATCTATAGTCTCAATCCATTCCAGTGAATTTAGATATTAATTAAATGACCGCAGGAAAATGCAGGCATTACTATTTTAAACAAATCTAGATATAAATATTTTAAAAGAAGGATTTAAATGGATATTGGTATCAAAATTTTAAACGGATTTGAGCTTAGATAATGCAAATTTTGCATGTAACCAACCCACTTCACTCCCTAGAAATAGTAGATATCAAGTTGGCTTGCAGCTTGCTTTTCTAGAAAGTTAAAAGGAAAAAAAAAAAAAAAAATTGGCTTGGAGGAGATGATAATGAAAGGTGTGCTATCTAAGGATGTAAAATCTGTTTTGTTGTTAGTGGAAATTGATTATACTTTGTTGTCTTGTTAAGTATTTATCTGATAACATGAGAAATTATATTTCAAATTCTTTGTTACACAATACGAAATCAAAAAAAAAAAAAAAAAAATGCAGAAACTGGGAAGTAAGTTGAATTCAATTAATACAAAGGAATTCAATCAAATGCAAAAGCAATTACAATTTAAATATATGAAATTTCTTCCACTTCCCTGTTATCTCATCTACAACCTATCCAAAAAATGTGAACCTAGCAATTGAAAAACGGATTCCCCACTAAAGGCCCCACCTCTTGCCAGATTCACCAGCATATTGGACCATATGTCTGGCTGCACATTGCAAATGTTTCATCCATTAAGCATTTTAGACTCCTCTCCTCTCCTCATCTTCATTTTATGCTTCTCATTGATTTGCTTTGATTTTTTCGTTTAAGTAAAAAAAAAAATTGTATTTGTATATTACGTGTGAATTTGAATATTGAGGTTTATTTTCATTCCTTATCCCCTAAACTACAGCCCCTACTTCTTAATTATGAATTTATATTAGAATAATATACAAATCTTTTTACTACTAACAAGGTATTTATTGGAGTCGTAAACTGACTTCAATCTCAATAAAGGTGAGAATACAAGTTTGATTTCCAAGAAACGCATTTTATTCAAAAGATAAAAAACTTCTATACTCTACGGTCTTCAAGTAACTATTGGCGGAAATCTTAGATGGAAAATCATGTGTATTTTTTTTCCTTCATCCTCTCTCCTACATTAGATTCCTAAGGCAACAGCTTTTTCATTCCAGCAACAAATTCACCTCCGGTGCTAATTAGGTAAACATGGCCACCAAACATTAAAGTTTCATTTGATTGCTTAAAACAATACGAGCTTTATCATCCTATGTTTATCTTTCCAGTACTTTCTCAGATACCAAACAAAAGTTTCTCAGATACCATAGAAGTTATTGATCATGTAAGTAGTAGTAGAAAAGTCTTTGTAAGACATGGACTGAGATTCAGTCGTCCTCGATCTTTACTATTAACTAGTAGCTTTTGTGCTAGAATTAATTGGGAATATACACATATGAAGAGAATGATAATGTCATTTGAATAAGGATAGTAAGAGTCATGTGTTATATGTTAATTAAGAATTTTTTTAAGAATTTAATATCTTTCGATATAATTTTAAAATTATAGTGAAAAGGAAAGCTAATTAGTAATTGGTGTCATTGTCTCTTAGAAAAAATACAATGAGGTCCCAAAATTATGGTCAAACTCACACATAAGTCCTTCTGTCTTGACCAAATAATTTTAAAGACCCTAATTTTTGATTCCTCCGATTAAGGAGTCCTTCCGTCCAATAATAGTCCTTTTATGGTCAAATGTCTTTAAAAAGACCAAAATGCCCCTAGAAATTATTTCATTAATATCATCTATACACTTAATGACAAATAATATAATTGCAAGACTCGAAAACCCCAAGTTAAAAGTCCTTAATTCCATGCCATCTCCATTTGTTAGGTTTTAGGACGATAAGTTCACAAATCACTAGCTTTAGTGGGACAAACAATTTATGCTATGGAAGGTGTCTGAATATTAATTGCAATGCGGCAAGAAGGCCAAAATTCGCATATCGGAGATGGCAAAAATCAAAACACACTGTACCATTATAGTCTCAACAATGTAACAGTCCTTTCGGATTGGTATAAAGCGGTCACCTCTCTCTCTCTCCATTCTAAGTCGATCAATTCCAGTTTCGACATAAAAGTTGTTCAGAAATAATATTACAGTCGTATTTCATATATCCCGTTAATGAATTACATGAGTTTACATACAAAGAATTCCTAAACTACTTCCGCTCTTTAGGAATACAAACCATAAACTAATTAGGAATATAATTAGAACTAATTAGAAATATTTATTCTATATTGATTTTTCTTAATACTCTCCCTCAAGTTGGAGCATAAATGTTAATTATATCAAACTCATTATAAATATAGTTAACATGAACACCATTCGAAATTTTTGTGAAGATATCTCTCAATTGTTCTTTGTTATCTTAGTCATTCTCTGAACAATATCAATGACAACAACCTTAGGTTTAGTAATCCTCAGAGTCTCCGTAATGAAAACACTTTCAACAAATATAGCACAATACCACACTCAGCAATTGTATCCACTTCACTGTACAAACAAAGACCTTAGTGTAATTTAGAAACTTTAGTTTATTTTTGCAATTTGACTATAATTTAGGACCTTAGTGTATTTTTCCCTCCTTTCTTTTACCCCTTTTTTTCTTCTAAACAAAAATCCTAAAGAATCAAACAAAACCCAATAAAGAAAAAAAACTTTTACACTCCTCAAATTGAAATTCATGTATTTGGAAGTGAGGTATTATAGGATGAGAACAATTAAAAAATAAAAGACTATAATTGAAGAACCACCGGTGAAATTAAACCAAACCATAATATGAAACATTTTCTACACGAGCTGATGGGAAATTTTTTTTTTTTTTCTTGTCAATAATCTTAGCTTTTGAATTAGCAAACCATAGTATCTTCTCAAATGAAAAATTTGATTTGATTTCTAATCTAATAATCAAGTAGTAAAGCTGAATCCAAACATTGTATCCAAATGAATTCTGCCATTGGTTTAGCAATTGCAGTGGGGTTGGAAATTGCAAATGTGAACAATGGTTATGCAGATATAGAAATAGAAGTCTGATATAAGAGCTCTACAGGATAATGGTTATAGAAACAAATATTTCATCTGTATATTAATAATTTAGTTAACAAAAATTGTTTTGCCATTTTTTTACTCATAACTCATTAAAATATTAATAAAAATCTTTCATTTAACGAATAATAATAAAAGTTAAAGAAAAATAAATCATTTAAATACTTAAATGTAAAATATTCTGAAACATTTAAAAAAGAATAACAAACAAAGAAGGATAATGTTGGCTAAAAGAAAAGCCATACCTGGTAGGTACATCGGAAAAGAAGTAAATCAGAATCCAAGGAAATAATCTTCATTTCAATTCAGAGTTCTGCTCTCATCTTGTTAAATTATTGAAACAGTAAATGGTCCTTGATCACTAGTTGCCTTTACATAAGAATTTGTCATATCTACCACCTGCGTGGGCCCTTTCTTCTATTCTTCAACTTTTAGATCTTATCAACTTGAGTCCTTTTGATAAAAAAATAATTCTGAAATATTTTATAAAAAATAAAAAGAAAGTTAATTATAAACTTCAATCCAAATTTAGCATTTATCCCTCCAAGAAATATAAGTATCATATATAAAACTAATGTCGCATTCATTATAAATGGTGGTCCCTGAAAACTTTTTTTTTTTTTTTTTTTTTAAAATCCCTGCATCCTATTTGAGTGTACATATATGATATATCCACACAGATAATCCAATAAGTAGCAATAAATAGTTAGTCACAATCAAAATTATAGGCATAAGGTTACAGCACATGGTTACCCAACAGTTTATATCACAAACAATTTTGTGGCTCCTAAATAATATCCTCTTTATTTCATCAAGAAAGCAAAATACCAAATTGAATGCAGAGTTTCTATTCAGGTGTTCACTTGAGGATAGGGAAAGCTGAAAAAAGAGAGGAGCCTGAGATTGTTTGAATATGTTAAGTCATAAACCAAAATACCCTATTATGGAAGCTTAATTTTAGGAGATAAGAAAACAAGAGAGTAAGACTTAATAGAACAAATATTTAATGGCCTTAGATTTTTCTGAAAATGCATCCCTAAACTAATAGAATAAAGGAAACTAATCCATAAAAGTAATGGCACCCAGTTGAAGAAGTATGAAAAATCCCGGTCGACCAATCTCTCTCAGTCTCTATACATATGCATAATAATCTATCTAATTGACCTCAACTAGTTTGATATCAAGAAGATATACCTCTAAACTAGGCGAAACAGAGAATCTAATTAATATACCCAACATCAACATCAAACTGATCAACTCTCAACTAATTTGAGATTCATAATATCTGAAATAAATCTTCATGGAATTCATTTCATTTGCAAATGAATTTCATTAAAAAATTGTCCGTAAATGAATATTCATATGTGCATCCATGATAAAATTCATTCTAAAAATATAGCTTTACAAACTTGTATTTAGAATTCATTATTCCTTTTAAATATATAGTTCATTTGCAAAATTTATCAATCTTTGTGAAGTCTAGTCCAAAGAACTAAAAATATGAAATCCTAAATGAATCTTCTTTTATACAAAAAATAAATTTTGGATTTGCAAACGAATTCCATAAATTTTTTTTTTTTCAAAACAAGCTGTAAAAAGATATGGTCAAGAGCCAAGTGAATGGAGAGAGGAAATTGATACACAACTGAAAAGTTGAAGGTTCCTTAGTTGAATCAAGTTTTTTATCCTGAGGAAGTATAAATCAATTTATGGCTCCCTTCAACATTGCAATACAAAGGGTCAAATATGCATATGGTAGAGTGGAGTAATTGTCCACAAAAATAAATGTTAATTAAAGGCATAAAAAATGTTTCTAAAGCAGATTAAACATGTTTAGTAACAAAAATCCCAATATATCAGCAGTTTCAGACTATTTTTTGCAATAGCATTTAAAATTTCCAACTATAATGCCAAATAAAATGAAGGCTAAACAATTAGCTAGACTAATGAATATCTATAATATTATTGTCGTCTATATGTGAAAGTGAGGTAGGGGACCTAGACCTTTTCTGTTGCACCATCTATACAGGGGACCATGATGTGTGCTATTCCACTATGCAATAGTCCTACTTGAACAAAATTCAGCGAAAATACTCACCTTTCCTTCTGGTCCAGTCCTGACGATTGGCATTGCGTACTTCTGTCATTGCTTGTAAATCCCGGACCTTCGTGAAATGATCTGAGCCAATCATTATAATATTAACTTTGACACCCAATAGTATGTTTAAAGAATATAGTCAAATATGAATGTTGCCATGCAAATTGGAAGATGTTACTTTCTTAGAGTTTCTTCATTTAGTTAGGCAACCACGTTTAGCTAACTGCTTGCAGCTTTTCCATTCCTTTTTAATAGTCAAAAATCTAAATGAGTGAATATATGTACTCACAACATTCATTATTGGACCATATCTACGATGCTCAAGCAACTTACACATTCACATTGGGGTTTTCGATAAAGATGAGCTAGCAATGGTAAATATTAGATTGTTCTCCCTCCTTTTTTCTTTATCCAGATTCCATTACACCCCTCATCTACTAATTCTTCTCTTTTCTTTTTCCTTTTTTAAGAGGAAGGGCATTCCAATGTTCATGAACAATTATCAATTCAATCATAGATGCAGGTTTTACACATGCCAACAATGTAATCATATATTCCCGAACAAAGACAGAGGAAATAGCTTGGTGGACAGACCTACTCACCCGACCCAATAATTAGAAGATACTGGTAGATATCAGCAACAAGGAACAGCCACAGATTTTTTTTGTCAGCAGAATTATTTGGCAGCCACCCAAAGCAAACAGGACTTCACTTGAGTCACCCGACTTAGGATCACAAATTGGGGAAACTAAGGGTACTTGCTTTCTTTGACACGTGAATACAGAAAGTCAAGGATTGGGGGGGAACAATTAGCAGTCTGCACACATTCCATGTGATATTATAATCATACAACTGCTTACACATCTTCTAAGAGTAACTAATTGCAGTAAACATAATATGGCTACTTCACAGTAGACATAAATCAATCACCTGTCAATGAGAAGCAAAAATATAAATATCTTTTAATTTCTTTCAGCATTGCTATTGCTAAACCAAGAATCCAGATACAAAGAAGCACAAGAACTTTTGCAGAAACCAGTAAACAAGGAAGAAGCTAGCAAGCAAGCATAAAAATGCAGCCCAAACCAATGAGTATGACCAAGAGAAAGATCATATTGACGAGCACCAATTAACGTGTTCAATGGTTGGCTGCTTCAAATGTGTAGCAATCACTGATTCAGAAATCTGGATTGACAAGAAATGGTTTCAAATATCATTCACGATTGTTACTGCTAAATCAAACACTATCCAGACACCAAAATGTGAAACAGAATGACAGAAAAAGACTCAACACGAATTTTGACAGGTGGAACCCATCAAAACAAGGAAGAAGTCACTTTCCAAAAACAGATCCACAGTGCTTTTCGAATCTGTTTTCTGTCAAAGTGGTAACTTGATCAGTAACTTAAATAACATGCAGACTGTGGTGTAGCAGCAAAATAGCATCTTACTCCCGATACCATAACTTAATATTACATTGATAATATGGTGGAAAATTAAAAACCATTAAGTTAACAATTTACCTATCTCAAAAGCATCCAAATCACAATTGAGGCATTCTTTTCATCATGGGAAATCAGTAGCAGTTTTTTGCGCCCCTTCCCCTCTGGGGAAAGGCTAAACAACAAGCTTGAGTTCATATTGCTTCAATGTTTTTTAACATTACATTAAATGGTCACCAGTTCATATTATTGAAAATCCAACAATTGGAAGCAACTAGTCATATGAGCTCATGGACTTGACCTTTAACATTTTACATCAAAACATAAAAGAAAGGTGGAATCAAATAAGAAAACAAAAACAAGTGCAAGAAAATGATACAAACCATTAACAAAGAGAACACCTGGTAAATCTAACCCTACTAACATTCAAATTGCCAATACAATTTTCTTTTTCAATTTTACTGATAATGACAGGGAACCAACATCAAGATTATCTATCAAGAAAAAGGCTCCTAAATATACTGGATCCACACAGCTATTATTGTCCCACTTTGCAAGTTCGTAATTAAGGGTCATTTACTTGCTTTTCTTAGTGATGCTGTCATCCCTTACCCAATAGACTCAAATATATGGTACCACAAATGAAAACCAAACATTGGGAACAAGTCATTGTAATTACTGATCAGGAATTCAACTTCCAGTTATCTGGACAAAGATCCATTGATTTTCAGAATTAACTCTCAGTTTGCCTTTTTGTGATTGAGAATTTCAGATATTCAAGAGCCCACTTTTGAGGCACAAGTTGAATAGCTGTAGGTATGCATAATTGCAGGTTAGTTGACATTACATCTCTTGCTCTCTAATTAGATATATTACCCTATTCGGTTTCATTAATCATTACAGTAAATGTGCAGATCGAAGTCTAATCTCCTGCAGATTAAAAGTGAACTACCAATTACTTCACCTGAACTCAACAGCCAACAAGAAGGAGAGGAGCTAAAAGTATGCCACAGCCCCTAAAAATAACACTTCAATTTGCCTTAATTCACTAATGGAACATATCATGCAACTGGAACAGATAAGACAACTGAGCATGGTCCCTAGATATGAGTTTAAAAGTAAACAGACAACTGAACTTATATAAGTAAAACATGGCATGTCTATCCATAATAATGCCTGAGTCATGAATTATAGCATCAAAGCAAGATAATAAAATACCAAACCCCATGAAGAAAAATACTCACCGAGACAGCATTTAACCAAAATCCCACATTAAAATGTAAAATGCAACCTCTCCAAATTCCTTTGCTGAACCTGTAAATATCCTCAGAACTCTATAAGCAAAAGAAACCTGAACCCAAAGGAGTTTATCATTCAGCCAAATCAACCATCACAAGAAATAACTTGATGCAAGACTAAACAATTGTTGCAAGGCAGCAAACAACTTTAAGAATTATAAACGTAGATTTTGAACAAGCCTTTCGAAGCCAGGCACATATTCAACATCAACTAACATTACTAATTGGAAATGCACTCTTAACCAATGCAAGCTGAACTCAATTATTTCCCTGTTAGCAATGATCCAAGTGAAGTTTGCATTCATAAGGAAAAGATCATGGCATGCAGTTGCCAGGACACCAGCAGCTGGCCCATATCCACCCAAAAATCACAACAATAAGAGAGCAATTGTTTGATCTTGAATGGTGGATCCAAAATTAAAGAACCAGAGAATTCCCACCTTGGAGCAGCCAAAAGGAGCACTTCTATGAAGAATCCCCAGTTACCATCCTGTTGTGACCTTGGAGCCACTGACAATGAAATGAAATAAAACAGAATTAATTATATCATCTGCTCTTTCTGAAACCAAATCGGCAAATCCTGGACATTTAAAGATGCAGTACGGGTGTAAGGCATACGCTGCTGTCATACTCTGCTCATCAAAAATGCAATTTTTGTCCAGTTCATCGTAAGTGAAAAACCCAATGTGCAGATGGTAAAAATTCTTTATATTGTTCTGTTAATAGCTTTAACAATCAAATGTATCCTCTAGAAGGTTTTCCTTCTTTTGGATAAAAGAACAGGATTTTAACAATGAAAAATAGATTTTCATTTTTTCTGATTTGGCTGACAGAAAAACAGCTTCATTTAAATAGTTATAAAAATCAAATCATTTGAAGCTTAAACGTGACATCCAAATTGCAAGTGAATATTATGGGATATCACTAAACCAAGGAATTAGATATTAGAGGACATCACCTTCCACTACATAAAACAAAAATGCATCATATCAACGCCACTACTTAAACAAAAACACATGATATTTGGTACTGATTTCTGAAGTTTCAAATTCTCAAAACAGACAGTGCTGAAAGATATCCTGGCATAACTTTATAATCAAAGTAATGAAGGAATTCTGTTGGCAAATAGGAGTGCTGTTGCCATATTCCTTTTCATAACAAATTGCATTCCAATTAATGGGGCTACACACGACCATTACTTGAGTTATCAATTGACAAAGAAACAGACAGTAATATACTGGCATTAGAAGACATTGACAAATCAGTTATACAACAATCAAAAAGTAATTCATCTTCGGTAAAAAATTCATATGGCTGAATAAAATCTTGATTTGAATTATGGTTTCCTGTTGAATTCAAGAACTCAGACATATTGTATCTTTAATCTAAACTTAAGAATTGCCAGGAAACAACCCCTGCAAAGCATCCTATAAAGCTGGTAATAAGACCTGTTTTGAGGTACTAAAAGCACTAATATCTCCCACCTTTCATGAAGCACTCCTTTTCAATTTATCCAGTAGTTTGACATAGCCAACAAATCAGGGTTAAAGGTAATCCCAATTCCATATGACAAGCATGCTCAGGTGGTCCTGAGAAATCAAAGTTGGATGGAAACTGACACAAGAAACAAATTCAGCGATGATGAAGCAAACAAAGAGCCTTAGCTGCTGCATTCTCACTTATATTGCTGCATGTATTTTCTCAAATGAAATAACATTAATTTCTCATCATGAAGTTACTTCTATGAGAACAACTGTGGAGGAGACATGGATTGAGATTAAATACATTGTGGATGAGACATATTATAGGACATACAATTAGTTGCAACATAGTCCTAGACACAGTCAACATCAGAACTGACAGTTGCATACCCACAAATTAGGTACACAAGTTCTTGGTCATAATGCATATAAAGATCTCAGTAGCATTAAGCTACATTTGGTGCGAGGGGCTAGAACACACAGGAAAAGACATATAAGATAGAACAGTATAAGGCTACACGAGCACTCATGGCAAAGTGCAAGGGTAGATGAGCACTTATGGCATGGTGCATGTAGGACAAGACAGATTACTCTCCCCATCCTATGTTCAGAGCATTTATGATGGAACTGGATAATGAGCAATACCCTTATAATGTCTTTCAATGTAGCAATTGACAAGAAACTAAACATTGAATAGTGAGAAATAGCCTACATATGTGCCTCAAAAATATATAACAGGAAAAAAATCATGGACAGAACTTCATCTGTTCCTTAGCAATGTGCAGCTAGTAATTCAATATTTCATTTATTCACAATCTTATCGCATATAAAATATTGACGATTATAACTTCTTTCCCACACATTGTAGGAAATTCTAGGACTTTAGTGCCTATATCAACTGCCCATCATACAAATCAGTTCAATCAAGGATAACATATATTCACATGCTGCCATCCTTTATCCTCCATTTCAGTGTATGAAAATCATCAATTTACTAGTTCCCCTTGCAAAATTTCCATCCCTTAACTCGTAGCACTTAGCAAAACAAATGCACCCTCTTTCTTAAAACCTGACATCTTGCAAAGTTCTACAAGTTTACAATAAGCCAAAACTGCATCAGATTTTTCGAACTTCGAAGTCCAAGTGTTCTAACAGTTATAACACCAAAGTTTATGTCCAACAGTTTGCAGTTCTGCACTTAATGGGAAGTGCGCATACAAATACTTCAATTCTAACAAATCATCAAATTGCCACAATAAAATACTACCTCAATGTCTTCCTTCATTCAACAAGAAAATACTGTTTTCAGAACAACAAAAACAAATAAACTCAAACCAAAAGGAATTTGTGCCATCCTGTCAAATCCAGAAGTCACTAAATAAATGCACAAACAATCAAGGAATGCCGGAATACAACTTGACAATTTGCTTTCCACAAGCCATGCAAGCGTAATATCAACACACTCTGCTAAGATAGAAGTCACAGAAGCTTCTAACACCAACATCGTTTATTAAGTAGCCATTCAGTTTTCTTGCTTTTCACCTTTTCCTATTCTAGAAGCAAAAGGCAACATTTAAAAGCAAACATTAAATTTACTAGTAAAAATTAATTTTTTATTTAAGAAACTTCTGTGAGATATTCATTCATTTGCATAAACTCTCTTTCTTTTTCCTGAAGCAAATTTCATATACTTACGAAATATATTTATACTGCACATTTCCTTTCCAAAGGTATCAAAATTCATAAAATGGACATTTAAGAGACGTCCAAAAAAAGCAAGCAAACCAAACAGATACTAAGAGAAGACCTTTACTCAATACAAGTTGAATCCAGTTATTTACCCACCCCCACCCCCACCCCAAAAAAGGGAAAAAAAAAAAAAGCGCACAACAATTGTTTGATCTTAGACAATGGATTCCTGATTCAGAAAGTGAAGGCCCAAGAACCCTCACACCAACATAAGGATCACTTGTGTGAAGGATCCTTAATCAACAAATTGCAAATTTGCAACACGCAATCAGCACAGAAATCAAATGTAACTATTTTTCTCATCTCTGCTCCTTGCAGAAATGAATCCTCATCTTTCAGAAGATGCAGTTAAGAAAATGCTTTTCTCAAGCTTGTGGTCATCAACAATGATATTCCAATCGCACTTATCTAAAGTTCAAATGAAATTTAAGTAATTTCAATGAAAATGTGAACAACTAACATTATCCAGAGCCAGTACCAGCATAAGGAATGCTCGTGTCTTGCAGGGGAAAAAAGAGTTATGATGATATTAATAACTTTGAAAATTGAAGCTATGAAAAAGGTTTTGCATCTTTCAGCCTTCAGCAAAACTAGAATATTGATTTCAGGCATGCCACTATGCAAAGCTCAAAATACAACATCAAAATTGGTGGATAAAGCATATGCAGAACAATAAACCAATAAGGAAATGACCTAGATATTAGAGGCCACCATTGTTTAATACTGCAGTACATAAAACAATATATGCATCTAGAATTGACACTTCCAATTCTCTAGAAGTACATTTGGTAATAGATAGCCATTACCTGCTTCACCATCAAGGTAGCAGAGGACTATCAGTATACAGAAGTGGTGCTACCATTAACCTTATCATAACAAAAAAGCAAATTGCCTTCAAAGGAATGCTGGTTAAAAAGAATTGCATCATAATAATTGGAAATTGAACAAAAAGGAATGCTGAAAGTATTGAACAAAATTATGGTTACCAGTTGAAAGCAAAATCAACAAAAAGTTATGCTTTGATCTAAAATTCAAAGATTCAAAATGTGTTCTTTTCAGTACAAATATCAGTATGGCTAGGAAACGAGCCTGCAAATAGTTCAACAAAGCTGACACTAGGACTGTTATTGAAGTCTTCTTCACTTCAATGTCTCTCCCTCTTTCTGTTAAGCATTCTAACGATCATAATTTAATCAACAATACAGGACAGGCTAAGAATAGAAAAAATCTCGAGAGACTAAAGTTGGCACAGAAAATGATGCAAAAAACTTATTTTTATTATTATTATCATTATTATTATTTTTTTTATTAAATATTTTATTTGTGTTGATGTGTTGGTGACATTATCCTCCACTAGTCGTGTCACCTATGTTTTCTCATATGAAACAGCATGGTTTCTCATAAAATTACTTCCAGAAGCACAACTATAGATTTAAATGAAGTGACAATCAAGTTATGTTTAATGAGATATCCCTCCACATATTGGTGATAGTACTAACAACAATAAACCCCCAAAGTAGACATGGATGTTTCTAATTATTTATTAGAAGACCTTCTATGCATCATGATATCTCCAAATGCACATCTACAGAATGCCAAGCAAATGAATAATGTTGTGAGAGAAGAAAATAAAGGGTAGACCTAAGACAAGGTAAAGCAAAATCACTAGGTATTTTGTTGGCAATTCAATTGTTTCATTCATTTGCAGATAGCAGATTGATGGCAGAAACTTCCATCCTCAAATATTTAAATGATAATATCAATTATAGAACATCTAAAACAAGAAAGAAACAAAGGCAGTTCACATATAGCACAATCCTTCATCCCTTCACTAATTGTTTGACCAACTGAGTAACACTATATAATAAATCTAGGACTATTGCTAAATCCTAACTTTTCAAAAGCTAAACTACATGCAAACAATGCATCTGATTCTTCAAACTTTTTCAGATGTTATTCTACATGCAAACACTGGCATCTGATTCTTTGAACTTATAAGTCCACTTATTCCCACAAGTAGAACCCAAATTTTTATGGGTAAAGCTGCACTTAATGTCAAGAGTGAGCACATGCATTTTCCAATTCAAGCGCATCAACAAAACATTCAAAAGAACAGAGTTGAAAGAAAAGATGTAGATTAACTTAAAGAATTTAATTGACGACTACTATGAATATTTGTTAAACCCAAATGTATACAAGGAAACTTGCTTTCTAAGACAGAAAGAAGATAAAATCTACATCTACATTCAATTAAGAGCCAATCAAATTAAGAAAACACCTCTAAACCATATAAAACATCCGCATACTTGTCTAGTTTTCCTTCATCTTCATTCTTGAAGTGCTTCTCTTTTATTTTCTGAAATGCATGCAGGGTCAACAAACTATCGGACCCAGCCTGATGCTTCTTCCCTATAACCCGCTTTACACCCAGGGCCTTGCCAACCCGATCCAACCCACCATAAAGATCGCAAAATCGAATCAAATGCTTCACGTCATAAACCCTAGCGCCAAAGAACAACCTTACTATGCCAAGAAACTCCGTTAATTCCACCGGTAAAACTCGCTGAGTCAAACACTTTACTAAGTAACCGAAATCATAAGCGCCGTGAAACGCTACCCAACTCACTGAGTCATTCAACACAAGGCCTGAAGACATCATGAGTTCAGCGAATTTAACTGAGTCGATACCAAACTGCCGGTTCTTCTCAAAATCTATGCCTTGGCTTCTCAACATTTCGACCGAGTCATGCGCATGAGCATCACGCGAGACATCAAAATCACGGAAATTGAATTCCCAAATACAACAACTATTCGTGCCAGGATCTGGCAGATTACCTTCATCATCTGCGATCGTAAGACCGACTTGGATCAAATTCAACATATCAACATTAGCCTTGAGATTCAAGTAGTGCGCGTTAGGATCACGATACCGATTGTATGGATCTTCGGCAGTAGGCCGGACTACAATGCCAGGAAACTCCGTATCCATTGAGATTAACGGGTACCTATCGATTAACGATCGGATCAGCTTAAATTCGGATTCAAGATTATCAGCCCAAACCGATCGCACCTCGACTGGCAGGGTCGTCGACCGTGATTGTACGGTCTGTGGTTTATCGGGCTCAGACATAATTTTGGATCGGACTTCGAGGGATCAGTTTGAACTCGGGTCAGCAACTGTTGATTTAGGACTTTTTGTAGCCCTAATTTTGATTGGTTTTGTTGAAGAGAAGAAACGATCATAAATAAGGAGTTTTGATGACGGCGACGAGACGACGAGGATGTTCCTTAAGAAGAGAAAGTGGTTCTTCGCTCATGGAAAAGATGGGCAGGGTACAAGTTTTAAAATGAAAGGTACAAGCAATCGGAGCGGATATATTTTATTAAATTTTATTTTATCTTGTTTTAAAATAAATTAAATATGTTAATTTATTAGAAAGTGGATTTGCAATAAGGACCAATGTACTTCAGGTTTGAAAGGAGGCTACTCCCAATGAATGATTGGCATAGTTAGGGGCTTGTTTGGCTCTCCGTAAATCCTTTTTATTTTAACTTTTATTTATTTATATTTTATTAACTGATACCGTATAAAATACAATACTTGTACGAAAGGAAAAATCATAACCATTTTTCTAGGCTCATGAGAGGATTCATCCAAATTCTATACAATTTATAGAATTCATTTAGAAATAAAAAATATTATGTTTGGAATAAAAAAATATAAATATAGATTTAAATTCAATAAATCAAATTTTATGAAATTTAATATGCATAACTTAAATTTTATTAAAATTAACTGAATTTGTAAATGCATTCCATAAAATTGACTATTGAAATGTTTATTAACAAAATTACCTTTCACTATAAACTCAATTATTTTTACTTTTTTTATTTATTTTCTTTGAAAAATTTCAAATTATAACAATGTTAATTTTTTTAATTCAATAATGAGGTTAGTTTACATTTTTCTTTTTTTTCTTTTTTTTGAAAAATTTCAAAACAATAATAATGTTTTTTCCTTTTTAAAATATAGTAATAACTTTAGTTAGAAACTATAAAAACTGAGTATGAACAATTGTTTTCAAATGCAATAAAAAACAATAGTAATATTCTTAATACCTTTTTTAGTTTTCAAATTAATTAGTTAAATCAACAAAATTTTAAAAATATTAAAAATATTTATTATGATGAATGTTATTGTTTATATAATTAATTAATTAGCATGAAATATTAGTGTACTTATTTATATAAAATTTATTATTTATAATTTAATAAGTAAATGAAAAACTATTATATTATATATAATAAATATAATTGGTGTTTGTTATTTATTTTTATTAAATTATTATGTCAAGGGCATTATAAAATATAAAAACAATTTATTTTTCATTTAAAAATTTATTTCAAATATAATTTTGTAAAATTCAATTGAACTCCTTAATTTAAATTGTAGTATATCAAATATGACAAATTCATTTATAAATGAATTCTACTTGAAATTTATTTATAAATGAATTCTACAATCATGATTCAAGATTTATTTATTCAAAATGGACTAAAATTCTAAAAAAAATATAATTTAGGAATAAAAATAAATAAATTTTCAATTTTTAAATTTATTTTAAACATTAAAAATTCATTTATAAAAATATTTTATTTAAAATTTATCTATAAATGATTTTATATTTCGAGTGAATAACAAAATGTAATTATTATTGAAAACATTATATAGGTTCACGAGCATGAGAGATTACCTAAATGAAGGAAATCATACATTGTATTTCTAACTAACAAATATAAGAATTATTCATTCTACATAAAACTAACAATCCTTCATTTTTTTTTCCTTTGTTATTTAGACAAATCTAACTTAAAATTGATTTTTAATTTTTTTTTTTCAAATGATTATAAAGCATATACAATACATAATAGGAAGTTAGTTTTTTTTTTTTAAATACATAAATTGCCTCCAGTACTTAACAAATAAATAAATAACAACCTCTACGGTATTTTTGATTTTGCGAGAGACCATTTATATACTTGAAATTCGCTTTTTGCATCATTTACACACTTCTTAATTTGAAAACTTGTGCTTGAAACGCACACGCCGGTAAGGATAAATAAGTGAAAATGGAGTCTATTTTATTGCCATATGGATTATGTTTTTTTTTTTGGACATTAGCGATTCATCAAAATAGATTTCATTTGTGGTTTTGCTAGAAAAACAGATTCTTCATCTTCTTTCAGCAATACTTTTCATTTTGAAAATTTACAATTAAAGCATTTTGCTAAGAAGAGGTTGAAGTTCACAAAGGACAAATAAAAAATCCTGCAACTTGTCCTCTTTGTCCAATAATTTTCTTTACATTCATGAAAGGAAAGAAGATGAACAATTAAGGTTATTCATTTCACATTAGGCAAAAAATATATTAAAAATAATGAAAATCTTCCTAAAATAAATAAATTATCAATTTACAGGTTTTAAAATGGAAATGATCATATGATTCAATTAATTGGACGTTTCAATGAATCAACAAATAACATTAATAGACCTAATTCGATTGTTTTACTCAAAAAATACAGAAAATGAAATTTTAAAATTCTAAATTCGAACAAATACGATAGAAAGTGAATTTGTCGTTGCCTTTAAAACAAAATAGATTCTCGCAAACTTTCAAACCATCGATTTTAAATCCTAAATTCGTAGAGTTCCTAGAAGCAACAGATTCTTTAATGGCACCGAGTGCCATGGTTGTCAATGAAGTAGGTCGGGAAAGGAGTTTGAGAGCACTCATCACATATTTCATGAACTCCTCAAATAGCTCTAGCGAGCCAGGGAAGAATTGACCAATGTGGAAGAGCACATCAAATAGTCTAATTAATTGTTCACCTGCAATTCAAACAGTTAAATAAGCTAGATATAAAGAAACTAAACTCTACAGGGATAAAAAAATGTGACAAGAAAGAAAGACTAATTGAAAAAGGTGACCATAAACAACACCGTTTATGGCACGGCAGACGAGACTTTTCCACATTGGTATTTATTTATATGTTTAACACTCCTATCTGCTATCTACTATATGCTTTTTCAAGCTAAATTTTCTGAAATTCTTTTCAAGTCGAGCTCAAACAGTTTGCAAGCCGACTCCTTTCATTTATACCACTAAAAATTCAGGGACGAGAATTTGCATGGAGCATATTATTTATGTACTGATTCTCAAACTTTAGTTCATGCTTTGATTTGTATTGTGGATGACATTTCAGAGCATGGTGTTGTTATTAAGGATTGTAAAATAGCTTTAGAAGGCAGGGTTGATATATAAGTTAGATGGTCAAGAAGCAATTTAATACGATTGTTCATACATTAGCTTAAGCATTGTTTCATTTTTTTTTCCGATGATATTGAATGAAATTACTTTTTCTTCTTAAAAAAATTATTTTTCGAATTTGATTTGCTTATCAACCACAAGGAAAAAAAAAAAGATAATAAGTAAAGATTACTGATAGTCTAAAAATGTGATGATCTCAAGGGAATAGTGATATTTTGATCATATTCAATAGTTTGAATTGATGTTAACCTCTATAAGGACAAAGGTTCTTTCTTATATACAAAACATGAATGTTAAGTAGGTTTTGTAAATAACGAGGGAGAGAAATCCAATCACTATCTCTTAATATCAAGCAAATATTCTTTTTCTATTACTTAGGTTATATTCCGCAACTGCTGTTTGAGTAGCTTTTAAAATTTTGACTAATTAAAATGTTGAACGCTGCTTAAAAAGTTATTCAGTAATATAGTGTTTGCACTAGCATTTAGAAGTTAAGCAGCGTTTTGTGAAAAGTTAACTCATGAAACATTTAACTTTTAATGTTTCATTAAAAGTGTCAAGACCTATTGTCATGCATCGGACCGGTATTAGGACCCGGTTAAATTTAAGACAACCAAAATTTATAGTAAGCCTAAATACCGATTACAACTCTACAAATTCAATAAAATATTCAACTGGACAACCTGTTATATTATTGATGATCCAAACTATTGCAAAGCTTTATTTCATTCTAATTCAACTTTTCAAATAAAATCTTACATATATTGATATTGTTATTACAATCATAAAACTCCTATAACAACTGTGAATTTCTACATCTGTTACAAACGTTAAAAGAGCCTAAATAAATAAGAACCGCTATATACATCTAGCTATAACTTCACTAACTGTGAGAAGGGAAAAGAGCATCAGGTAAACCACAAATAAAGTACAGTCTCTTGAAAAATTAAAAAGGGAGCAAAGTGAGTATAAAATTCAGTGAATAATAATATGTAATACTAAATTTACGCATTCACACGAATGATGCTTAAAGTATTCTAGTTAAATATTCACCATTCACGCAATGTCAAACATAATATCCACAGAACAACTGCAATCATATGCATATCAAGTGATCGTTAATCAGTGAAATCACCTTAATAGGACTATGATCACCTCCGAACATGCTTTAATATTTACAGTATAATCTCATGGTCCTATGACTTGTGAACCCAATGAACCCACCCTTATTCGGGTAATACAAATTTAAATATAATATTTTTCATGAAATATTTTTCGATGATAAACATTTTAATCTATGCTACATAAGGGGGCACTACACCCACCGATTATAGTCCACTGTCGGCATTCTCATCATATTCGTGCTCTTCACCCAGGTGATTCACATCGTTTCAACTCCCACATATCATTATGCACCAATCATTCACAACATTTATCGATGCATATCTATTCATTCACATACTGTGTATGCAAAAATTCAAAAATAATAAACACAAGGTTGAAAATAAATTATGAATCATGAATTTGATAAGATGTTATATGTTATTACTCACCTAAACTAATAATTGTATTTTCACTGATCAGCAAAGTTTTCACAATAATTTCTTAAAAATCTTCACCCTAATATCAAATTTAAATTGTATTTTCAGTCCATTCTTAATATTTAAACTCTTGATATTCTTATTTTAGTTTACATATACATTTTATTTTCATCAAATGTCATAAGTCTATATTTTTAACAACTAACTAATTATATCTTTTATAAATTTATTTGTCATTTTGAAATCCATGTTTCTTGAAGCAAATACATACATTATATTTATGACTATAACAGCAAAAAGGAATCATAAATTTATTTAAATATACTTATTAAAATCATTTAGCTAAATTTTATTTAAGAAATTATATTTTATTCTCAAATAAATTTGGTAATTTCTTTTTAAATTCCACTAAAATAATTACTTAGCTTACTTATTAAAATCATTTAATTAAAATTGATTTTCCCTCAAAAATCATATTTTACTTTTCAAACCAATTTAGTAATTATACTTATGATTCCATTTACAATAAGTTTTTATATCATTTTCTAAATTAATTTTCGTATATTTTTTATATACTTATTTATTTTATCAAATAAATATAATAAGATTTTGCAATAATCATCCTTAAATTACTTTACTTTACTTATTCTCAAAAGATCACTAAAACAGCTAACAGGTAGATACTATTAAAATAATTAATATATATCAAAACAATTAATTTTGCTGAACATACATTTAATTATTTCATGGTCCTAAAATCTCAATATAATTAATGTCTATCAATTATAAATAAAGACACTTTTTTTTTTTTTGTTTATTACTTGAAAGCACTTCAAGAACTTTTTACTTTGGCATCGAGGGTATTACAAGGTATAATGAAACAATATATTTTAAACAGCATATAGTTCAGTATTACAAGGTATTTCAAAATAAAACAATATATTTTAAACTTAAATGATAAAATAGTATAATGAAATTAAATTTGAAGAGCAACAATTTTGAGTAAAATTCAAAGATTAAAAGTAATTAATTAGTTGGTGACCTTTTAATAAAATCAAATGATAAAGTGGGTCGTTTTTTTAAAAAAAAAAAAAAAAGTTAGGAGCAAGTAATGTGAATACCGTGTGCTTTTCAAAGAAACGGTTTTATAAATTTGGATTGAGATAGAGACAATTCAGTGCATGTGCTGTGCAACATTTCTATGAATTTGTTTAGAAGCATCGAATCTTAATAAATAAATAAATAAAGAAAAGAAAAAGATTTGGAGCAACGAACCATTGAGATAAAAATAGATCGGCAATTTGCCCACTCACCGACCGCGGTGGGGCTACCACCTTATAAAGTGGATAAATTATGATTTAAAATATTGGAAATTGAACTACTATATTAAGAAATGTCATCCAAAACAGCTTCTAAAATATTGGCAAGAGAGACAAGACTCCACTCTTTTAGACCAGACAGAATAGGAACTAGTTGCTAAGACGTGAGCAACTCTATTCACTGATCTACTGACATAACAAATAGAGCTGCCAACGAGTTCTTTAAGGATAAATAAGCAAACAGCAACAATTTGATCAAAATAGGAAGAGCCAGTAGAACCTTTGCTTAGCGCCTGAACAAGCATCGGAGAGTCAGTCTCAAATAACACCTTGGACAATCCCTTTTGCTTCGCCCAACTCAATGCTTCTCTGAAAGACAAAGCCTCAGCAACAAATGGATTTTGGGCACCCAGTAGCACAACTTGACACGCATTAACCACCAATCCATTGTTGTTGCGAATAACCTAGTCAGCACCAACCTTTTCTGAAGAAAGATGCATTGAAGCATTTATATTGCACTTGAGAAAATATACAGGTGGCTTAGTCCAAATCATGGACCCACGAGAAACCGCAGAAGGATGAGTAAGATTGGACCGTTAAGCAGCACCAAGGAAAAATCCACGTTAAGATTGCAGCAAGCTACTGAGAAATTGGTTGTCTTATGCCTTGCCATAGCACACTATTCCGGTTCTTCCATATAACCCGCAACATAAAGCAAAATAAGCTGAAGTCACTTGAAGAGTGTGCCATAAATAAATTTTGTAGCCAAACTTGAACTGAAGGGCCATTATTCAAGTACCAAGAGTCATGCACGCCTGGAAGAGTGCGAGACCAACATTTATAAGCAAAGGGACACTCAATAAAAAGATGTGCAATCATCTCCATTTGAGTTAAGCATACAGGACATGAGACGTCTAAATCCACACCGCGAGCTAATAATAGCCCTCTAACAGGTAGACATGCATTGCAGATTCTTCATAACAAATTCTTGAGTTTTGCTGGAACATGAAGCTTCCATACACAAGACCAGAAAGGTTGCATCTGCACTAGAGTTAACAGAGGCACATTGGATAGGAGTTTCTTATAGGCACTACGAATAGAATAATCTCCTCCTCTTTTCTCGCTCTAATACCAGTTATCCTCCATCCTTGAAGAGACTATAGGTATTTTAAGAATCTGTTGTCTGTCCCTCTCCTCAAACAGTTCATTAAGCAATTGCAGATTCCAATATGGCTCCTCAGTTGACAGCAAGGAATAAACAAAGTGATAGGGGCTCTCATCTGGCATAGGCAACACAATATATTGGTTAACATCATCATGCAACCAAGGATCCTTCCATATCTCAATTGAATCACCTTTCCCTACTCTCTTTATTGCTGTAGATTGGACTAGAGGAATAGTTGTACTAATGCTGCTCTGCACATAGTTCGAATTGGAACCTGTGGCAGTCGTAAACAACGAGCAATAAGGGTAATACCTAACCTTGTAGATGCCGGCCACATGAGTATCTAGTCTGGTTAGTATCTCCAAACCTGTTTTCCCGATAAAGCAAGATTGAATTCTTGAAGCCTTCTAAAACTCAGGCCTCCATCCTTTTTAGAGCAACACATCACTTCCCAATGGATCCCACTTATATCATTTTGACTGCTGACTCACCAAAACCCATTCATTAGTCTCTAGATATCCGTACATAGACCCTTTAAAAGCAAGAAACTTCCTATTATATAAGTCGGTATGGCCAGAATAATTGATTTTAGAAAGACTTCTTTATCGGCTCTTGACAACAACAACCCTCTCCAATACTGGATTCGTCGCCGTACCTTATCCCAAAGAAATGAAAAAAATCATAATCTTGTTCTTGCCCATAGAAGTTGGCAAACCCAAATAGAAGTTCAGTTGCCCACTGTTCTATAGTTTCTCCAATAGAGAGAGCAATTGTGCATATTCGCTTATCTAAAATAGGGGTATTTGAACTGAAAGAGAGTGAAGGCTTTTGGAAGTTTATCATTTGACTTGAAACCAACTCATACTTAGCTAAGCAATCTTTCGCCGCTAAGCATTCCCTTGCATTGGCTTGAAAGAAAAGCAGGTTTTCATCAGCCAAAAAGAGGTGGGTAATGGTGGGATCCCCTCTCGCAGCACTACACCCTTAAATGAGGCCCCTTTCTTCCCGGTCCCTTAGTAGTGCAGGTAACCCTTCTACATAGATAATGAAAAGGTAGGGAGATAAAGGACACCCCTACTGCAGTCCTCTTCCCAAAATCACCGGACCCAAAATGTCACCATCATGCAAAATAGTATATTGAACCGTGGTTACACAAAGCATTACCAGATGGATGAATTTTTGGCAAAACCCTATTTTTGCTAACATACTCTGAAGGAAACCCCATTCCATTCGATTGTACATTTTACTCATATCGATCTTCAACATTGCTATCCCCGTTGTACCATGTCTCTTTCTGTGAAGCAAATGAACCACCTCATAAGCAATCATAATAATATCATATATTAATTGTTCAGTCACAAAAGCGCTTTGCGATGGGGAGATTAAATCCAAGAGCACCATCTTTAGCCTATCCGCCACAGCTTTTGTAACTACGTTATACAAAACACTACAAAGAGATATTGGTCAAACATCAGGCATAAAGCAGGATTTGTCTTTTTTTATTATGAGCACAATATGTGTTTCATTGAATCTCTGGAGGAAACTGCCTATATTGAAAAATTGCAAGCAAGCTCGGGTAACATTTGTTCCTACAATCTCCCAGTTCTTTTAATAAAGAACCGAATTCATTCCGTCAGGGCCTGGCGATTTATCCGGATGCATAGAGAAAAGAGCTGCTCTTACTTCTTCTGCGTAAAATTCAGTCGACAGAATCATATTCTGAGACTCAAAAATATTGGAGTTCACACAATTAAACACAAGTTGCCCATCACAACCACGAGAAATAAAAAGCTCAGAGAAATAATCTACCATTATTTCCTCCAATCCATGACCCCTCTCACACCAATTCCCCCTAACTATCTTGGAGTTTTTTTATGAAGTTCTTCTTTTTCCTGGCTGAGGCTTGAGTATGGAAAAATTTGGAATTAGAGTCACCCCCTTGTTACTAGAACTGTTCGGATTATTGTTTCCAGTAGCTCTCCATTTTCTAACACAGCGTCATATTCATTCCAGACTGCCTCATATTGCCTTATGGACTGAGCATCTCTCTTTGTGCCAAGAGATGCCAATTTGCATTTCAATCTGCTGACTCTAAGCCATATGGCCTTAAGGAAGCCACCTCCCCATGTTTGTAAGGCCTTACCACATTTTGCAATTTTGTCAAGGATATTCGCGGCAGGATCCAAGGTCCAATAACGTTGTATAAGCTCTTTACAGTCAGGGTCTGTAAGCCAAATATTTTCAAAGTGGAAGCGCTTGACACCATGCATTGGCGTACCAGAAGCTTGTAGAAGAATGGGAGAATGGTCGGATGCTGACACTACAATATATAGCACTACAGGGCGGTCCGTAAGGAAATGGCCCATCAGTGTGAACTCATTATGCTTCTCCGATTTGCTAGCACCTGCACTTTTATCTAAGACCAATCCACACGTTGCCTCCTCCTCTTGGATTGAGAGTTGGACCAGACTACTTGCAATATCTCGTGGAATTGTTTGATTAGAAGGCATTAGAGCAAAACTGTACCCTGGAAAGGGACAAAACTTGCTAACTAGCAAGATGGGACAACTTGCAGAGAACGCAAGACATTGGTCATGGTTATGATAGTCTCAAAATACGATAATCTCAAGAAAATAAAAATAATATATTCAGAATGAACATTAACCCTTTCCCTAAAGGTGGTCTTAACCTTTGTATATAGGATATGGGATAGGATTGGTTACAAGAGGGAGAGATAGCAGCGGCACTGTGTCCTAATATTAAGTTCATATCTCTTATTTGCTATGTGGTCCTTTAGTTGGCCCTATATTTCACTACATCCTCGCTAGAATAGGTCTCTATTAGGTCCAAATATCGTTGATTTTTCTATAAGAAAATACAAAGGTAAAATTAACATTTCGTTCTATAAAAGTAAGTATAGTTTAAATTTGTATAAATTTAAAAAAAATATGATTAATATAATCAAAATATATTCACATTTTTTATTTCTTTCCTAATATGCCCTACCAGTTTTTTTTTTCAATATAGAAATATGAAAAGTCCATATTGTATTTAATTGTTCCTACAATAATTAATTATTATTATTAATAATTTGTACATCGGTGGAGATGTATATTAAATATAATTAAGAAACTAAAAAATATTATTCTAAACAAATGATATAAATATGAAAAATAAAAAGTTTCAAGTTTAATTTTTTTTTCAACAACCATAGTTTTTAATAATTTGACTAAATAAAGAAAAAAAAGCTACTCAGATTGTTCAGTCTATAGTGTTATTTCAACTTATTACGCCTTATAATAAATAAAAAAATATTACTCAAAATAAAAATAAAATATAATAAACCTAAGTATCGAGCAAGTTCAAATTTATTTCCAGTATATTTGCCCTCATCAAAATTAAAATACTTCTTATTGAAAATAAATAAATAAAATTTAAAGGAAATATGCGTCACTCAATTTGATATTGAATTATTTTTACCTTATTTCAATTGCATGGTATAAAATTCTAACCATTAAGCTTACACGATTCAATAAAAGAGACACGTTGATGTCTTCTCAGCCGCAAACCAAAGTACGAGGAAGAGCTTACTACAGGCCTTAAATTACCAGTATATCCAATTATATATTTCCAATTTTCCATAATAACATTGGTGAGTTCAACATCCGCAAATAACTAAAGCTATGCATGAGAAATTATTCAATGCACAGTACATTTATTGTGAAAAAAGAGTTTATACAGCACATAAACTCTACACCAGAGCGCATTGAATAATCTCCCTATACTGTACATAGAGACATGCATTTCCATTTGCAGGATATTGCAAAGTAATGCAACTCAAGAGTGCTCCGAAATTTCCATTGCTGGTGAATTGCTTAAGCCTACAAGAAGAGAAGACAGGCTCCTCTGCAGATATCCTAATGTTAAACAGTTCCAGCAAAACATTGGTGGAATTTCTTTACTAGCAAGATAGCCAGAGAAGAATGCAGAAAACAATGGAAAATATGTAGAATGTCGATGCAGAAGTTAGAGCTAAAATACTACTTGATGGGTTTTTTTTAATATTTGACACACAGATAAATCCCATTAATCAAACAGCATCCCTTCAACATAGTTTCATAAGCGAAGACAACAAAAAGACAAAGAAGCCATGGAGAAGTAGCTGGAGAAGCTTTTTAAGGGCGTTCCCCTGTATGTTCCAAACTTCACCAGATCAACACAGGATTACAAACTATATATTGCATATTGCATATTGCATAAAATGCAAATGCAATATGTTATATATATCTATATGAGACCTTCAAAGCTAAAAGTAGGTACCCTCAGGAGGTTGGACTAGCTTCCGATTGTGTGGGGCAGCCATCTCCTTCTTCAGCTGCGTCAGTATATCCTCCATAGTGTACTCTCGCTGCCAATTTGCAAGAAGTCCAAACTTCTTTGGTTCCACCTGCAGCAAACATTAACAAGTTACCAGATCATTCTCAAGTTCTTATTTACAGCACACAAGTTAAAGTGGACATCATATGATATAACGAAGCTGGAAAACAATTTTTTTTTTTTTTGTGACATGTACTGGATACATAACAAATTAGGATTAGGGGAATGAAGTTTTTGCATATAGCCATACCACCCCAGTTTCATGGTTAACACAAGTCATGTTGATCCGTGAATGAAATCGAACACTTGGTGGCTTCTCTGGGTAATCTTTATCACAAAACAGCTTCAACTGATAAATTCGACCTTCATGTACAGTCTGACAAAGGAAAAGATGAAAACTGGTTCAACATGAAAGCCTTTATAATGCAAATTGTGAGAAGCAAAAAAATGGAAGAAAAGAACAGCTATACTTTTCATTCTGCAATACAATTAAACAATGTCTCGACCAAAATAAAAGTTTCTGCCTTCAGTTTAATGGATGAAAAAGAGCTTTATATGCTTGCTTCTTGGAATTAATTAAGGATTAACTATCTGGGAACTTCATGTCCATTCCTTATCTCTTTTAATTTGAGAGAAATTCCCCTCCTAAAAATCAGAACAATCTTATGGCAGTTCAAGAGGTGATCTTGGACCAAAACTTTTAACTGTGATTTAATCAAATTGATTTGGTTGCAAATCCATCAAATGGCCTGTGAATTTACTAAGGAATGAAGCTTAGCCATGATGAATCTGCTGTCTTGCACAAGTCTGCAGGAGATTTTTTCCCCCAACCTTCTTGGTAAGGATCAACAATCCCAAGTTCACAACCAGTTATCTTTAACGAACAAGTTCAATTACACTTTAAGTCCCACCATTACCATTATCATCTAAGTCACTAAACATGTATTACAAAAAAAAAAAAAAAAAAAAAAAAAAAAAAAAAAAAAATGACAAAAA